>JAWNNU010000720.1:0-60820 GCA_035044585.1 Scaptomyza polygonia | reverse complement strand
AAGTCGAGCTTTCTCTGGGAGTGCATTATGATCCAGCATTTGTTGCATGAATTGGGGAAACCCAGTAAAACCGAATTAGATCAATATTAAAAATAATACATTAGGTATATCAAAAATATAGGAGTAAAATTAAAATTTAAAAATAATTATTCACTGAACAGTTAAATGGAATTTCAGTTAACAAACTTATCTAGTAGAAACTATTCATGATTAAGTATTAGTAACATAAGAATTCAAATTTCATTTTAAATATCATATTAAAATCATAACTGATTGAAAATAACTATAGTTAAGTTTATCTACACAAATTCATTTAGAGTGTCTTGTTAAATTTTTAAGGAAACAAAATATCATTCGTTTTCAAACTTATCAAAGTGAATTCATAATAAGTATTGAATAAAAATAATCAAAAAGAACCTAAACTATCATCTGCATTTATCAGTCCATCAATCTCAGTCAGTTAGGCCAATTTGCTGTCTGAGTTGTACAAATCGTGGTGCTGATAATGGTTTTGTAAGCATATCAGCAAGTTGATGATCTGTGGAAATATATTCAAGTTTAATAAGTTTATTTTCAACTTGCTCACGTGAAAAATTATATATGATATCTATATGCTTAGAGCGTTTGTGGCAAGAAGGGTTATTCGCTATGCTAATACAACCCTGATTATCTTCATGGATCTTTATTGGTTCTTCTAACTTTATTTTTAAACTTTCTAATTAAGACTTCAACCATAAAGCTTCCCTAACAGCTTCAAACAATGCCATGTATTCGGCTTTTGTTGATGAAGCAGCTACCGAATTCTGTTTTCTAGTACTCCAGCAAATTAAATTAGTTTTAAACATTTTAAACAAATATTCTGTGGTGCTTTTTCTGTCTAGTTGACTTCCACCCCAATCTGAGTCTACAAATCCGACAAAGAAATTGTCATATTTCTCATTTTTAGTGAATGTTAATTTTAAGTCGATAGTACCTTTTAGATACCTAAATACCCTTTTTAAACATAGCCACAATTCTTTATTATTCTTTTGATTATATCGACTTAACAGATTCACAGATATACTCAGATCTAAGACATCCAATTAAACTTTGACATGGAGCATCAATTTTTTCATCCGAGCTCAATGACTCGAAATTTAGTTTAGTTGCATGTGGATAATCGACAGGATTACACTGATCTATATTAAATTTCAACAAAACATTTTTTATTTAGGCTGATTGACTCAATTTCATTTGATTATCTGATATGTCAATCTTAATACCAATGAAGTATTTAATTTCCATTAAATCTGTCATTTGAAACTTGCTCATCAAGTATGACTTAAATTTATTCATTGTCTGAATATTCCTTGTACATATCACTAAGTGATCTACATATAACAAAAAATATATATTTTCCAAAATGTCACCTTTGTCAACAGGTGAATTTGTAAACCCAGTATCTTTTAAAGTTTTTTCAATTGTTCGCTCAGAGTTCGAGTTTGAAACGAGTGTCGAGCGCTCACCACTCCAAGTTGTTTGATCACGAACGAGTTCGAGTTCACACTCGAGTGTGATCGAGAATTCGACACTCGTTGCAGTTCTCTGTTGTGGACTTCTCTTGATGAGAAAGCGGTGCAGCAGACAGCATGCATACACAATTTTCTGCGCTCTGCTTGGGTGGCACAAGAGCGTCCGTTGCACCGCAACGAGTCAAAGCCCGGGACCCGAACAGCTTCATTTAATGCAAAAGCAAAGGAAAAGCGTCATCTCCAACCAGACAGTATGGAGTGAGCTGACCATTAAGTAAGCTTTCGTTTGGAAAATTGAACTTATCAGCGAGCATTGCCTTTCCGAATTTTGCGAAAACGCATTAATATCACCCTCGCTTCCATTAGCGCCTACATAATCATACGTAAATGAATACGATGCATCGCAAATTCCAAGAAGGACGATTGAAAAAATCCCTATTAAACATAACAGTAATAATTAAATTTGTCAAGCTAGAGGAAACACTATTTGCATAAGCATACCTTGTAATTATAAAATGCGCTGGCACTATTTGGAGGCGCACGAATTGAAACATGTTTGCCATCTATGGCTCCAAAGCAGTTTGGAAGGTTCCACTCTCTTCAAAATCCTTCGAAAACTGCAGCATGTTCTCCTTAGTCTATTTTGGGTTTCGGCAGACAAAGCCTGGATAATGCCGTTGCATACCAAATCAATAGTAGTCCTCATGTGCTGCTTGCTGACACGGTAGGTCGACGTCATATTTGCCGTAGAAACACCTATTTATATATCTTCCAACGTTTTTGAGCTGGAGCCACCAAACTTGGTGCCAAGATAGCTGGTAAGGACACGCCCGTCTTCCCCTACTTTTTACTTTGAGCTAGAGTTTGGTAATTTGGAAAAAAGATAGCTGGTGGCATCACCACCTGCATCAGACAATCTTGAGCAGCGTACACCCCTGCCGAATCCGCTCGTCTTTGCAATCAGGCTTTGTATCGGTTTTATTACTGGTATCGAGTACACCGCAGTCGGATGAATTTAGTGAAGCCAAAAAAGCTAAAATTATTGCTTTAATTTGTGCGCATAATGAAAACATGGTTTTGCAAATGTCCCAGGTTGTGCAGACATGTTTTAAGCTGACAAATAGCTCAAGCATTGAGTTGGCGAAGTCATTTGATGACAGTTCATTGCCACCAATAAATTAGCAAATACAACGCGCTTCGCCTATAAAGTGGAAATTCGTAAGTAATAGTTTGAATAACTATATCAAAGTTTTAACTAAGTATAACATAATATAGGAACGACATGGAATGTTCTGGGAGCACGATGTTCCAGCAAACTCAGATGCGTTTTTTAAAGAAAGAAAGAAAAATATCCAGGCAAGACACTTCGTTTCAGAAAGCATCGCCCTTTACGCACTTGGCTCATCAGCAGAGTACCGTGTCGTGAGCAGGCTTTTGGGAGTATCGCCTTCAATGGTAGGAAAGATTCTAGATGAGTTTTGCAGCGAGGTGTACAATGCACTGAAAGCGGAGTTCTTGCCTCGTAATTTCATTACTCAGGCAAAGGTAGAAGAGTGTGTCAAAGGGTTTAAAAAGCTTGGATTTCCGCAGGGCTTTGGGGCTATTGGTGAGTTTTGTTTATTTACAACCAAGCGCAGAAATAATAACAACATTATTTTGTAGATGGGAGCCATATAGAAATTCATCCCACTGCAAGTGAGGCTGTCGACTACGATAATTATAAAGGATGGTACTCGACCATTTTATTTGCTTTGGTTGACTACCGGTATAGATTTATGTATGTCAGTGTGGGTTGCCCAGGTCGTTGCCATGATTCGCAGGTGTATGAGGCAAGTGGTTTAAAAAAGATGGTGGACACAACGACACTTTTCAGAGATAATGCAAAGCTTATTGGTGGAGTCAACTTGCCGGTCGTTCTTTTGGGAGACTCTGCATTTAAGTTCTCGACCACGCTTATGAAGCCGTACCCGTTTTGTGTGTCAGCAGTGGACGGCCAAAAGAAATTTAATTATGCGTTGTCGAAAGCGGGAAGAGTGGTCGAAAATGCTTTTGGACAGCTAAAGGCACGCTTTCGCAGAGTCAGAAAAGGTCTGGATAATAGATGCGATAAAGTACCCAACATTGTTATGGCGTGCTGCGTACTGCACAACTTCTTAAATGAGAATAATAGTGTAGTATCGGAGAGTTGGTTTGAAGCTGACAACACACACGAGCAGCCAGAGCACAGCACTATACTCCACGATCGTTATCCACCAGCTGAGTCAATTCGTCGTGCGATATTAACATCGCTACAAAACAATGCACAGTAAAACAATACTTTAAATTTTTAAAACAAGACTATTTCTTTTAATTATTTAATCTTTTTATTATTTTTTATAATGTTTTTAAAATTTCTTCTTGGAATTGAGCTGTTGATTCAGCGATATTCTCCATCACTTTAGTGAGGCCTTCAATCGCTTTAAGTTGCGATTCTGCAATGCTCACTGAGCTCCAAGAGCTCAGCATGAAGAGCTGCCTCTGCCTGCATCTTGCGCCTTTTGTGTGGTGGTGTATCCGCGGCTGCGCTAGGCGTGCGGCTAGAATCACGCGAACATGAGGGTTCGTCACCTATGGATAGGCTGGACCCAAACGATTCAGACCGCCGCAACGTTGAAACACCAGAGATGTGAGGTGGCTCCTCTCCTTCACCATAGAGTCCGGTGCTCTCAAACGCTACTGGGTTTATAGATTTTACGCTCCCCAAGAACCTGTTGAGTCGATCAAAATATTTCCATTTTGATGGAGCGCCACCAGATGATCCAGTCATTTTTATCTCCATCCAGTTTTAAAAATTTAATATTTACTTACCGAAATTTGCGACACATGTTGTCAATTTTTGTTTTCACTTCCTTCCCAGTGACTTCTTTATTTAAGTCCACTTTAATGGACTCCGCAATTCGCGCATAAATGTGGGAGTTGCGATGTTGCGATCTCAGCGCGTCCATTCTCTCCTCCCACAACTCAATCAGCAAAGACTCAGATACCTCATCCCACTTTATAGGCGTTTTGACTGCTGCCATCTATTGATGATTTAATAACTAGTAATTCAAATCAATATGTATCAAATTTAACTTACCTTTACAATATTCAAAATCTATTTGAATTGAGTTTGTTTTTTTTGTGTTTTTAATGCACTTGATGACCAGCTGTTTTACCCAAATTGGCACTGTTTAAAGTTTAAACCAAGTATCGATAGGAAATTTCATATGCTTTCATGCTCTGTAATGTTAAATTCTAACATCGCTTGCATTTCCCAGTTGGTCGAAAACCGACCAACGGGGAAATTTGAACAAGATTCTCATTGTGCATAGGGGAATCTTATACAAACGGAAGCAACATTCCCGAGTTCCAATAACATACCTGCATTCGGCTTGTAGTGGAATCGAGGTATTACACAACATGTGCGACGACAATTCATTTTAAAGTGAAGAGAGCCCTGTTTCAGAAGAAGAATGTAACCCTACGTGCGGGGAAGAGCACATTTCATCAGCTAAGTCTGCTAAGCGAAGGGATCAAATATGTAATAAAATGTTTAACAATATAAGGAACTAGGGGTTATGTTGTGCTTTTTTTCGAACATTATTTTAATAAAAATAACCTAAATTCACGACTATAACTATTTTTAATTATTTATTTTGGTAAGCAGCTGCTCCAGCAGTCATTTTTTCTTTCTATTGCCTTTGTTCTTTCTTTATAAGCCTCTAGTGCCTCAGCCTTTTGCGTCGTTCTCTCCATGTGACGCTCTTCTTGCTTCAGCATCAGCTCCGTCAAAAGAGATTGTTTATTTTGCTTTTTTGGGTTTGGAACAGACAATGGGGTGGAGGACCGCACTGCAGTACGTTTGCCAGGATCAAATGAGTCATCCATCGACTCCACATTAGATTGGGATGTTGCTGCAAATAGAAAATAAATACTATTTAGTACGCACTGATCCTAGCAAATAAATAGCTTTAAATACTTACAAGCTCGCGCACTTTGTCCCGGACCGTGGGAATTTAATACGAATGACGGGAAAACAGCGTCATTGTTCACGAAAATCTCAGACAGCTCACTAAAAAGTAAATACAAAAGTTTTTTTTTATTTAATTTATGGGTTATTTTGATTAAAACACTTACTTTTGAAATGGACATGTGGAGCGAGCTCTGCCAGTTTGCTTGTTATTTTTTATATTTGCCTTAAAGCTTCTGTCAAGCGTCTTCCATTTATTTTCGATTTGGCTTGTGGTAAACTTATAGCCTTGCTCCTGCAACTCCTTGGCAATTTGCAGCGACTTTTTTTTTTTTATTTTTAATAAGGATACTGTGACCCAACATTGGCTTGTACTTCCTGTACAATTCTATGAGCAACTTCGTGCTAGAATTTACCCAAAAAGCTTTTTCTTTTAACTCATTTGTTGCGGCCGCTGCTGCTTCCTGCTCTAAATTTACTTCACACTCTGCATACTCTGCATGTTGTATAAAAAGTTAAAAAAATAAAGAATTTATTAAATACTCCTCTTCCATATACTCTTCAGTTGCCATTCTGTATTTTTTTATTTTTCAAACAATGTTAACCTGCTTTAAAATACTCAAAGCCGCAACTGACTGAAAACAGCTGTTTGGCCGCATACAGTGAATAACTGACACAAAACAGCTGTTCTGTTGTTCTACACTTTTCTGCTCTTGATTTTTGGTGGTGTTGAAAAGTGCTGAAAAGTGTAAGCCAAGGCACACTAAAAAACACAGGGCAGAACAGCTTAGTGTAAAAAGTGCAGATATCGAACACTTTTTTGAGAACTAGTGTAGTACACTAGCGCAACCTAGTGCAGCTAACGAACAGACCTATAAATAACATAAATAAAATAACATAAATACTTTACAATTTAAATGATCGAAGTAATAAGTCGAGCTTTCTCTGGGAGTGCATTATGATCCAGCATTTGTTGCATGAATTGGGGAAACCCAGTAAAACCGAATTAGATCAATATTAAAAATAATACATTAGGTATATCAAAAATATAGGAGTAAAATTAAAATTTAAAAATAATTATTCACTGAACAGTTAAATGGAATTTCAGTTAACAAACTCATCTAGTAGAAACTATTCATGATTAAGTATTAGTAACATAAGAATTCAAATTTCATTTTAAATATCATATTAAAATCATAACTGATTGAAAATAACTATAGTTAAGTTTATCTACACAAATTCATTTAGAGTGTCTTGTTAAATTTTTAAGGAAACAAAATATCATTCGTTTTCAAACTTATCAAAGTGAATTCATAATAAGTATTGAATAAAAATAATCAAAAAGAACCTAAACTATCATCTGCATTTATCAGTCCATCAATCTCAGTCAGTTAGGCCAATTTGCTGTCTGAGTTGTACAAATCGTGGTGCTGATAATGGTTTTGTAAGCATATCAGCAAGTTGATGATCTGTGGAAATATATTCAAGTTTAATAAGTTTATTTTCAACTTGCTCACGTGAAAAATTATATATGATATCTATATGCTTAGAGCGTTTGTGGCAAGAAGGGTTATTCGCTATGCTAATACAACCCTGATTATCTTCATGGATCTTTATTGGTTCTTCTAACTTTATTTTTAAACTTTCTAATTAAGACTTCAACCATAAAGCTTCCCTAACAGCTTCAAACAATGCCATGTATTCGGCTTTTGTTGATGAAGCAGCTACCGAATTCTGTTTTCTAGTACTCCAGCAAATTAAATTAGTTTTAAACATTTTAAACAAATATTCTGTGGTGCTTTTTCTGTCTAGTTGACTTCCACCCCAATCTGAGTCTACAAATCCGACAAAGAAATTGTCATATTTCTCATTTTTAGTGAATGTTAATTTTAAGTCGATAGTACCTTTTAGATACCTAAATACCCTTTTTAAACATAGCCACAATTCTTTATTATTCTTTTGATTATATCGACTTAACAGATTCACAGATATACTCAGATCTAAGACATCCAATTAAACTTTGACATGGAGCATCAATTTTTTCATCCGAGCTCAATGACTCGAAATTTAGTTTAGTTGCATGTGGATAATCGACAGGATTACACTGATCTATATTAAATTTCAACAAAACATTTTTTATTTAGGCTGATTGACTCAATTTCATTTGATTATCTGATATGTCAATCTTAATACCAATGAAGTATTTAATTTCCATTAAATCTGTCATTTGAAACTTGCTCATCAAGTATGACTTAAATTTATTCATTGTCTGAATATTCCTTGTACATATCACTAAGTGATCTACATATAACAAAAAATATATATTTTCCAAAATGTCACCTTTGTCAACAGGTGAATTTGTAAACCCAGTATCTTTTAAAGTTTTTTCAATTGTTCGCTCAGAGTTCGAGTTTGAAACGAGTGTCGAGCGCTCACCACTCCAAGTTGTTTGATCACGAACGAGTTCGAGTTCACACTCGAGTGTGATCGAGAATTCGACACTCGTTGCAGTTCTCTGTTGTGGACTTCTCTTGATGAGAAAGCGGTGCAGCAGACAGCATGCATACACAATTTTCTGCGCTCTGCTTGGGTGGCACAAGAGCGTCCGTTGCACCGCAACGAGTCAAAGCCCGGGACCCGAACAGCTTCATTTAATGCAAAAGCAAAGGAAAAGCGTCATCTCCAACCAGACAGTATGGAGTGAGCTGACCATTAAGTAAGCTTTCGTTTGGAAAATTGAACTTATCAGCGAGCATTGCCTTTCCGAATTTTGCGAAAACGCATTAATATCACCCTCGCTTCCATTAGCGCCTACATAATCATACGTAAATGAATACGATGCATCGCAAATTCCAAGAAGGACGATTGAAAAAATCCCTATTAAACATAACAGTAATAATTAAATTTGTCAAGCTAGAGGAAACACTATTTGCATAAGCATACCTTGTAATTATAAAATGCGCTGGCACTATTTGGAGGCGCACGAATTGAAACATGTTTGCCATCTATGGCTCCAAAGCAGTTTGGAAGGTTCCACTCTCTTCAAAATCCTTCGAAAACTGCAGCATGTTCTCCTTAGTCTATTTTGGGTTTCGGCAGACAAAGCCTGGATAATGCCGTTGCATACCAAATCAATAGTAGTCCTCATGTGCTGCTTGCTGACACGGTAGGTCGACGTCATATTTGCCGTAGAAACACCTATTTATATATCTTCCAACGTTTTTGAGCTGGAGCCACCAAACTTGGTGCCAAGATAGCTGGTAAGGACACGCCCGTCTTCCCCTACT
Organism: Scaptomyza polygonia; assembly: GCA_035044585.1. Lineage (NCBI taxonomy): Eukaryota > Metazoa > Arthropoda > Insecta > Diptera > Drosophilidae > Scaptomyza > Scaptomyza polygonia. The sequence goes on along the minus strand of JAWNNU010000720.1, from coordinate 52,034 downwards.
TTTTACTTTGAGCTAGAGTTTGGTAATTTGGAAAAAAGATAGCTGGTGGCATCACCACCTGCATCAGACAATCTTGAGCAGCGTACACCCCTGCCGAATCCGCTCGTCTTTGCAATCAGGCTTTGTATCGGTTTTATTACTGGTATCGAGTACACCGCAGTCGGATGAATTTAGTGAAGCCAAAAAAGCTAAAATTATTGCTTTAATTTGTGCGCATAATGAAAACATGGTTTTGCAAATGTCCCAGGTTGTGCAGACATGTTTTAAGCTGACAAATAGCTCAAGCATTGAGTTGGCGAAGTCATTTGATGACAGTTCATTGCCACCAATAAATTAGCAAATACAACGCGCTTCGCCTATAAAGTGGAAATTCGTAAGTAATAGTTTGAATAACTATATCAAAGTTTTAACTAAGTATAATATTATATAGGAACGACATGGAATGTTCTGGGAGCACGATGTTCCAGCAAACTCAGATGCGTTTTTTAAAGAAAGAAAGAAAAATATCCAGGCAAGACACTGCGTTTCGGAAAGCATCGCCCTTTACGCACTTGGCTCATCAGCAGAGTACCGTGTCGTGAGCAGGCTTTTGGGAGTATCGCCTTCAATGGTAGGAAAGATTCTAGATGAGTTTTGCAGCGAGGTGTACAATGCACTGAAAGCGGAGTTCTTGCCTCGTAATTTCATTACTCAGGCAAAGGTAGAAGAGTGTGTCAAAGGGTTTAAAAAGCTTGGATTTCCGCAGGGCTTTGGGGCTATTGGTGAGTTTTGTTTATTTACAACCAAGCGCAGAAATAATAACAACATTATTTTGTAGATGGGAACCATATAGAAATTCATCCCACTGCAAGTGAGGCTGTCGACTACCATAATTATAAAGGATGGTACTCGACCATTTTATTTGCTTTGGTTGACTACCGGTATAGATTTATGTATGTCAGTGTGGGTTGCCCAGGTCGTTGCCATGATTCGCAGGTGTATGAGGCAAGTGGTTTAAAAAAGATGGTGGACACAACGACACTTTTCAGAGATAATGCAAAGCTTATTGGTGGAGTCAACGTGCCGGTCTTTCTTTTGGGAGACTCTGCATTTAAGTTCTCGACCACGCTTATGAAGCCGTACCCGTTTTGTGTGTCAGCAGAGGATGGCCAAAAGAAATTTAATTATGCGTTGTCGAAAGCCAGAAGAGTGGTCGAAAATGCTTTTGGACAGCTAAAGGCACGCTTTCGCAGAGTCAGAAAAGGTCTGGATAATAGATGCGATAAAGTACCCAACATTGTTATGGCGTGCTGCATACTGCACAACTTCTTAAATGAGAATAATAGTGTAGTATCGGAGAGTTGGTTTGAAGCTGACAACACACACGAGCAGCCAGAGCACAGCACTATACTCCACGATCGTTATCCACCAGCTGAGTCAATTCGTCGTGCGATATTAACATCGCTACAAAACAATGCACAATAAAACAATACTTTAAATTTTTAAAACAAGACTATTTCTTTTAATTATTTAATCTTTTTATTATTTTTTATAATGTTTTTAAAATTTCTTCTTGGAATTGAGCTGTTGATTCAGCGATATTCTCCATCACTTTAGTGAGGCCTTCAATCGCTTTAAGTTGCGATTCTGCAATGCTCACTGAGCTCCAAGAGCTCAGCATGAAGAGCTGCCTCTGCCTGCATCTTGCGCCTTTTGTGTGGTGGTGTATCCGCGGCTGCGCTAGGCGTGCGGCTAGAATCACGCGAACATGAGGGTTCGTCACCTATGGATAGGCTGGACCCAAACGATTCAAACCGCCGCAACGTTGAAACACCAGAGATGTGAGGTGGCTCCTCTCCTTCACCATAGTCTCCGGTGCTCTCAAACGCTACTGGGTTTATAGATTTTACGCTCCCCAAGAACCTGTTGAGTCGATCAAAATATTTCCATTTTGATGGAGCGCCACCAGATGACCCAGTCATTTTTATCTCCATCCAGTTTTAAAAATTTAATATTTACTTACCGAAATTTGCGACACATGTTGTCAATTTTTTTTTTCACTTCCTTCCCAGTGACTTCTTTATTTAAGTCCACTTTAATGGACTCCGCAATTCGCGCATAAATGTGGGAGTTGCGATGTTGCGATCTCAGCGCGTCCATGCTCTCCTCCCACAACTCAATCAGCAAAGACTCAGATACCTCATCCCACTTTATAGGCGTTTTGACTGCTGCCATCTATTGATGATTTAATAACTAGTAATTCAAATCAATATGTATCAAATTTAACTTACCTTTACAATATTCAAAATCTATTTGAATTGAGTTTGTTTTTTTTGTGTTTTTAATGCACTTGATGACCAGCTGTTTTACCCAAATTGGCACTGTTTAAAGTTTAAACCAAGTATCGATAGGAAATTTCATATGCTTTCATGCTCTGTAATGTTAAATTCTAACATCGCTTGCATTTTCGACCAACGGGGAAATTTGAACAAGATTCTCATTGTGCATAGGGGAATCTTATACAAACGGAAGCAACATTCCCGAGTTCCAATAACATACCTGCATTCGGCTTGTAGTGGAATCGAGGTATTACACAACATGTGCGACGACAATTCATTTTAAAGTGAAGAGAGCCCTGTTTCAGAAGAAGAATGTAACCCAACGTGCGGGGAAGAGCACATTTCATCAGCTAAGTCTGCTAAGCGAAGGGATCAAATATGTAATATAATGTTTAACAATATAAGGAATTAGGGGTTTTGTTGTGCTATTTTTCGAACATTATTTTAATAAAAATAACCTAAATTCACGACTATAACTATTTTTAATTATTTATTTTGGTAAGCAGCTGCTCCAGCAGTCATTTTTTCTTTCTATTGCCTTTGTTCTTTCTTTATAAGCCTCTAGTGCCTCAGCCTTTTGCGTCGTTCTCTCCATGTGACGCTCTTCTTGCTTCAGCATCAGCTCCCTCAAAAGAGATTGTTTACTTTGCTTTTTTGGGTTAGGAACAGACAATGGGGTGGAGGACCGCACTGCAGTACGTTTGCCAGGATCAAATGAGTCATCCATCGACTCCACATTAGATTGGGATGTTGCTGCAAATAGAAAATAAATACTATTTAGTACGCACTGATTCTAGCAAATAAATAGCTTAAAATACTTACAAGCACGCGCACTTTGTCCCGGACCGTGGGAATTTAATACGAATGACGGGAAAACAGCGTCATTGTTCACGAAAATCTCAGACAGCTCACTAAAAAGTAAATACAAAAGTTTTTTTTAATAAATTTATGGGTTATTTTGATTAAAACACTTACTTTTGAAATGGACATGTGGAGCGAGTTCTGCCAGTTTGCTTGTTATTTTTTATATTTGCCTTAAAGCTTCTGTCAAGCGTCTTCCATTTATTTTCGATTTGGCTTGTGGTAAACTTATAGCCCTGCTCCTGCAACTCCTTGGCAATTCGCAGCGACATTTTTTTTTTTATTTTTAATAAGGATACTGTGACCCAACATTTGCTTGTACTTCCTGTACAATTCTATAAGCAACTTCGTGCTAGAATTTACCCAAAAAGCTTTTTCTTTTAACTCATTTGTTGCGGCCGCTGCTGCTTCCTGCTCTAAATTTACTTCACACTCTGCATACTCTGCATGTTGTATAAAAAGTTAAAAAATAAAGAATTTATTAAATACTCCTCTTCCATATACTCTTCAGTTGCCATTCTGTATTTTTTTATTTTTCAAACAATGTTAACCTGCTTTAAAATACTCAAAGCCGCAACTGACTGAAAACAGCTGTTTGGCCGCATACAGTGAATAACTGACACAAAACAGCTGTTCTGTTGTTCTACACTTTTCTGCTCTTGATTTTTGGTGGTGTTGAAAAGAGCTGAAAAGTGTAAGCCAAGGCACACTAAAAAACACAGGGCAGAACAGCTTAGTGTAAAAAGTGCAGATATCGAACACTTTTTTGAGAACTAGTGTAGTACACTAGCGCAACCTAGTGCAGCTAACGAACAGACCTATAAATAACATAAATAAAATAACATAAATACTTTACAATTTAAATGATCGAAGTAATAAGTCGAGCTTTCTCTGGGAGTGCATTATGATCTAGCATTTGTTGCATGAATTGGGGAAACCCAGTAAAACCGAATTAGATCAATATTAAAAATAATACATTAGGTATATCAAAAATATAGGAGTAAAATTAAAATTTAAAAATAATTATTCACTGAACAGTTAAATGGAATTTCAGTTAACAAACTTATCTAGTAGAAACTATTCATGATTAAGTATTAGTAACATAAGAATTCAAATTTCATTTTAAATATCATATTAAAATCATAACTGATTGAAAATAACTATAGTTAAGTTTATCTACACAAATTCATTTAGAGTGTCTTGTTAAATTTTTAAGGAAACAAAATATCATTCGTTTTCAAACTTATCAAAGTGAATTCATAATAAGTATTGAATAAAAATAATCAAAAAGAACCTAAATTATCATCTGCATTTATCAGTCCATCAATCTCAGTCAGTTAGGCCAATTTGCTGTCTGAGTTGTACAAATCGTGGTGCTGATAATGGTTTTGTAAGCATATCAGCAAGTTGATGATCTGTGGAAATATATTCAAGTTTAATAAGTTTATTTTCAACTTGCTCACGTGAAAAATTATATATGATATCTATATGCTTAGAGCGTTTGTGGCAAGAAGGGTTATTCGCTATGCTAATACAACCCTGATTATCTTCATGGATCTTTATTGGTTCTTCTAACTTTATTTTTAAACTTTCTAATTAAGACTTCAACCATAAAGCTTCCCTAACAGCTTCAAACAATGCCATGTATTCGGCTTTTGTTGATGAAGCAGCTACCGAATTCTGTTTTCTAGTACTCCAGCAAATTAAATTAGTTTTAAACATTTTAAACAAATATTCTGTGGTGCTTTTTCTGTCTAGTTGACTTCCACCCCAATCTGAGTCTACAAATCCGACAAAGAAATTGTCATATTTCTCATTTTTAGTGAATGTTAATTTTAAGTCGATAGTACCTTTTAGATACCTAAATACCCTTTTTAAACATAGCCACAATTCTTTATTATTCTTTTGATTATATCGACTTAACAGATTCACAGATATACTCAGATCTAAGACATCCAATTAAACTTTGACATGGAGCATCAATTTTTTCATCCGAGCTCAATGACTCGAAATTTAGTTTAGTTGCATGTGGATAATCGACAGGATTACACTGATCTATATTAAATTTCAACAAAACATTTTTTATTTAGGCTGATTGACTCAATTTCATTTGATTATCTGATATGTCAATCTTAATACCAATGAAGTATTTAATTTCCATTAAATCTGTCATTTGAAACTTGCTCATCAAGTATGACTTAAATTTATTCATTGTCTGAATATTCCTTGTACATATCACTAAGTGATCTACATATAACAAAAAATATATATTTTCCAAAATGTCACCTTTGTCAACAGGTGAATTTGTAAACCCAGTATCTTTTAAAGTTTTTTCAATTGTTCGCTCAGAGTTCGAGTTTGAAACGAGTGTCGAGCGCTCACCACTCCAAGTTGTTTGATCACGAACGAGTTCGAGTTCACACTCGAGTGTGATCGAGAATTCGACACTCGTTGCAGTTCTCTGTTGTGGACTTCTCTTGATGAGAAAGCGGTGCAGCAGACAGCATGCATACACAATTTTCTGCGCTCTGCTTGGGTGGCACAAGAGCGTCCGTTGCACCGCAACGAGTCAAAGCCCGGGACCCGAACAGCTTCATTTAATGCAAAAGCAAAGGAAAAGCGTCATCTCCAACCAGACAGTATGGAGTGAGCTGACCATTAAGTAAGCTTTCGTTTGGAAAATTGAACTTATCAGCGAGCATTGCCTTTCCGAATTTTGCGAAAACGCATTAATATCACCCTCGCTTCCATTAGCGCCTACATAATCATACGTAAATGAATACGATGCATCGCAAATTCCAAGAAGGACGATTGAAAAAATCCCTATTAAACATAACAGTAATAATTAAATTTGTCAAGCTAGAGGAAACACTATTTGCATAAGCATACCTTGTAATTATAAAATGCGCTGGCACTATTTGGAGGCGCACGAATTGAAACATGTTTGCCATCTATGGCTCCAAAGCAGTTTGGAAGGTTCCACTCTCTTCAAAATCCTTCGAAAACTGCAGCATGTTCTCCTTAGTCTATTTTGGGTTTCGGCAGACAAAGCCTGGATAATGCCGTTGCATACCAAATCAATAGTAGTCCTCATGTGCTGCTTGCTGACACGGTAGGTCGACGTCATATTTGCCGTAGAAACACCTATTTATATATCTTCCAACGTTTTTGAGCTGGAGCCACCAAACTTGGTGCCAAGATAGCTGGTAAGGACACGCCCGTCTTCCCCTACTTTTTACTTTGAGCTAGAGTTTGGTAATTTGGAAAAAAGATAGCTGGTGGCATCACCACCTGCATCAGACAATCTTGAGCAGCGTACACCCCTGCCGAATCCGCTCGTCTTTGCAATCAGGCTTTGTATCGGTTTTATTACTGGTATCGAGTACACCGCAGTCGGATGAATTTAGTGAAGCCAAAAAAGCTAAAATTATTGCTTTAATTTGTGCGCATAATGAAAACATGGTTTTGCAAATGTCCCAGGTTGTGCAGACATGTTTTAAGCTGACAAATAGCTCAAGCATTGAGTTGGCGAAGTCATTTGATGACAGTTCATTGCCACCAATAAATTAGCAAATACAACGCGCTTCGCCTATAAAGTGGAAATTCGTAAGTAATAGTTTGAATAACTATATCAAAGTTTTAACTAAGTATAATATTATATAGGAACGACATGGAATGTTCTGGGAGCACGATGTTCCAGCAAACTCAGATGCGTTTTTTAAAGAAAGAAAGAAAAATATCCAGGCAAGACACTGCGTTTCGGAAAGCATCGCCCTTTACGCACTTGGCTCATCAGCAGAGTACCGTGTCGTGAGCAGGCTTTTGGGAGTATCGCCTTCAATGGTAGGAAAGATTCTAGATGAGTTTTGCAGCGAGGTGTACAATGCACTGAAAGCGGAGTTCTTGCCTCGTAATTTCATTACTCAGGCAAAGGTAGAAGAGTGTGTCAAAGGGTTTAAAAAGCTTGGATTTCCGCAGGGCTTTGGGGCTATTGGTGAGTTTTGTTTATTTACAACCAAGCGCAGAAATAATAACAACATTATTTTGTAGATGGGAACCATATAGAAATTCATCCCACTGCAAGTGAGGCTGTCGACTACCATAATTATAAAGGATGGTACTCGACCATTTTATTTGCTTTGGTTGACTACCGGTATAGATTTATGTATGTCAGTGTGGGTTGCCCAGGTCGTTGCCATGATTCGCAGGTGTATGAGGCAAGTGGTTTAAAAAAGATGGTGGACACAACGACACTTTTCAGAGATAATGCAAAGCTTATTGGTGGAGTCAACGTGCCGGTCTTTCTTTTGGGAGACTCTGCATTTAAGTTCTCGACCACGCTTATGAAGCCGTACCCGTTTTGTGTGTCAGCAGAGGATGGCCAAAAGAAATTTAATTATGCGTTGTCGAAAGCCAGAAGAGTGGTCGAAAATGCTTTTGGACAGCTAAAGGCACGCTTTCGCAGAGTCAGAAAAGGTCTGGATAATAGATGCGATAAAGTACCCAACATTGTTATGGCGTGCTGCATACTGCACAACTTCTTAAATGAGAATAATAGTGTAGTATCGGAGAGTTGGTTTGAAGCTGACAACACACACGAGCAGCCAGAGCACAGCACTATACTCCACGATCGTTATCCACCAGCTGAGTCAATTCGTCGTGCGATATTAACATCGCTACAAAACAATGCACAATAAAACAATACTTTAAATTTTTAAAACAAGACTATTTCTTTTAATTATTTAATCTTTTTATTATTTTTTATAATGTTTTTAAAATTTCTTCTTGGAATTGAGCTGTTGATTCAGCGATATTCTCCATCACTTTAGTGAGGCCTTCAATCGCTTTAAGTTGCGATTCTGCAATGCTCACTGAGCTCCAAGAGCTCAGCATGAAGAGCTGCCTCTGCCTGCATCTTGCGCCTTTTGTGTGGTGGTGTATCCGCGGCTGCGCTAGGCGTGCGGCTAGAATCACGCGAACATGAGGGTTCGTCACCTATGGATAGGCTGGACCCAAACGATTCAAACCGCCGCAACGTTGAAACACCAGAGATGTGAGGTGGCTCCTCTCCTTCACCATAGTCTCCGGTGCTCTCAAACGCTACTGGGTTTATAGATTTTACGCTCCCCAAGAACCTGTTGAGTCGATCAAAATATTTCCATTTTGATGGAGCGCCACCAGATGACCCAGTCATTTTTATCTCCATCCAGTTTTAAAAATTTAATATTTACTTACCGAAATTTGCGACACATGTTGTCAATTTTTGTTTTCACTTCCTTCCCAGTGACTTCTTTATTTAAGTCCACTTTAATGGACTCCGCAATTCGCGCATAAATGTGGGAGTTGCGATGTTGCGATCTCAGCGCGTCCATGCTCTCCTCCCACAACTCAATCAGCAAAGACTCAGATACCTCATCCCACTTTATAGGCGTTTTGACTGCTGCCATCTATTGATGATTTAATAACTAGTAATTCAAATCAATATGTATCAAATTTAACTTACCTTTACAATATTCAAAATCTATTTGAATTGAGTTTGTTTTTTTTGTGTTTTTAATGCACTTGATGACCAGCTGTTTTACCCAAATTGGCACTGTTTAAAGTTTAAACCAAGTATCGATAGGAAATTTCATATGCTTTCATGCTCTGTAATGTTAAATTCTAACATCGCTTGCATTTTCGACCAACGGGGAAATTTGAACAAGATTCTCATTGTGCATAGGGGAATCTTATACAAACGGAAGCAACATTCCCGAGTTCCAATAACATACCTGCATTCGGCTTGTAGTGGAATCGAGGTATTACACAACATGTGCGACGACAATTCATTTTAAAGTGAAGAGAGCCCTGTTTCAGAAGAAGAATGTAACCCAACGTGCGGGGAAGAGCACATTTCATCAGCTAAGTCTGCTAAGCGAAGGGATCAAATATGTAATATAATGTTTAACAATATAAGGAATTAGGGGTTTTGTTGTGCTTTTTTTCGAACATTATTTTAATAAAAATAACCTAAATTCACGACTATAACTATTTTTAATTATTTATTTTGGTAAGCAGCTGCTCCAGCAGTCATTTTTTCTTTCTATTGCCTTTGTTCTTTCTTTATAAGCCTCTAGTGCCTCAGCCTTTTGCGTCGTTCTCTCCATGTGACGCTCTTCTTGCTTCAGCATCAGCTCCCTCAAAAGAGATTGTTTACTTTGCTTTTTTGGGTTAGGAACAGACAATGGGGTGGAGGACCGCACTGCAGTACGTTTGCCAGGATCAAATGAGTCATCCATCGACTCCACATTAGATTGGGATGTTGCTGCAAATAGAAAATAAATACTATTTAGTACGCACTGATTCTAGCAAATAAATAGCTTAAAATACTTACAAGCACGCGCACTTTGTCCCGGACCGTGGGAATTTAATACGAATGACGGGAAAACAGCGTCATTGTTCACGAAAATCTCAGACAGCTCACTAAAAAGTAAATACAAAAGTTTTTTTTAATAAATTTATGGGTTATTTTGATTAAAACACTTACTTTTGAAATGGACATGTGGAGCGAGCTCTGCCAGTTTGCTTGTTATTTTTTATATTTGCCTTAAAGCTTCTGTCAAGCGTCTTCCATTTATTTTCGATTTGGCTTGTGGTAAACTTATAGCCCTGCTCCTGCAACTCCTTGGCAATTTGCAGCGACATTTTTTTTTTTATTTTTAATAAGGATACTGTGACCCAACATTTGCTTGTACTTCCTGTACAATTCTATAAGCAACTTCGTGCTAGAATTTACCCAAAAAGCTTTTTCTTTTAACTTATTTGTTGCGGCCGCTGCTGCTTCCTGCTCTAAATTTACTTCACACACTGCATACTCTGCATGTTGTATAAAAAGTTAAAAAAATAAAGAATTTATTTAATACTCCTCTTCCATATACTCTTCAGTTGCCATTCTGTATTTTTTTATTTTTCAAACAATGTTAACCTGCTTTAAAATACTCAAAGCCGCAACTGACTGAAAACAGCTGTTTGGCCGCATACAGTGAATAACTGACACAAAACAGCTGTTCTGTTGTTCTACACTTTTCTGCTCTTGATTTTTGGTGGTGTAGAAAAGTGCTGAAAAGTGTAAGCCAAGGCACACTAAAAAACACAGGGCAGAACAGCTTAGTGTAAAAAGTGCAGATATCGAACACTTTTTTGAGAACTAGTGTAGTACACTAGCGCAACCTAGTGCAGCTAACGAACAGACCTATAAATAACATAAATAAAATAACATAAATACTTTACAATTTAAATGATCGAAGTAATAAGTCGAGCTTTCTCTGGGAGTGCATTATGATCTAGCATTTGTTGCATGAATTGGGGAAACCCAGTAAAACCGAATTAGATCAATATTAAAAATAATACATTAGGTATATCAAAAATATAGGAGTAAAATTAAAATTTAAAAATAATTATTCACTGAACAGTTAAATGGAATTTCAGTTAACAAACTTATCTAGTAGAAACTATTCATGATTAAGTATTAGTAACATAAGAATTCAAATTTCATTTTAAATATCATATTAAAATCATAACTGATTGAAAATAACTATAGTTAAGTTTATCTACACAAATTCATTTAGAGTGTCTTGTTAAATTTTTAAGGAAACAAAATATCATTCGTTTTCAAACTTATCAAAGTGAATTCATAATAAGTATTGAATAAAAATAATCAAAAAGAACCTAAATTATCATCTGCATTTATCAGTCCATCAATCTCAGTCAGTTAGGCCAATTTGCTGTCTGAGTTGTACAAATCGTGGTGCTGATAATGGTTTTGTAAGCATATCAGCAAGTTGATGATCTGTGGAAATATATTCAAGTTTAATAAGTTTATTTTCAGCTTGCTCACGTGAAAAATTATATATGATATCTATATGCTTAGAGCGTTTGTGGCAAGAAGGGTTATTCGCTATGCTAATACAACCCTGATTATCTTCATGGATCTTTATTGGTTCTTCTAACTTTATTTTTAAACTTTCTAATTAAGACTTCAACCATAAAGCTTCCCTAACAGCTTCAAACAATGCCATGTATTCGGCTTTTGTTGATGAAGCAGCTACCGAATTCTGTTTTCTAGTACTCCAGCAAATTAAATTAGTTTTAAACATTTTAAACAAATATTCTGTGGTGCTTTTTCTGTCTAGTTGACTTCCACCCCAATCTGAGTCTACAAATCCGACAAAGAAATTGTCATATTTCTCATTTTTAGTGAATGTTAATTTTAAGTCGATAGTACCTTTTAGATACCTGAATACCCTTTTTAAACATAGCTACAATTCTTTATTATTCTTTTGACTATATCAACTTAACAGATTCACAGATATACTCAGATCTAAGACATCCAATTAAACTTTGACATGGAGCATCAATTTTTTCATCCGAGCTCAATGACTCGAAATTTAGTTTAGTTGCATGTGGATAATCGACAGGATTACACTGATCTATATTAAATTTCAACAAAACATTTTTAATTTAGGCTGATTGACTCAATTTCATTTGATTATCTGATATGTCAATCTTAATACCAATGAAGTATTTAATTTCCATTAAATCTGTCATTTGAAACTTGCTCATCAAGTATGACTTAAATTTATTCATTGTCTGAATATTCCTTGTACATATCACTAAGTCATCTACATATAACAAAACATATATATTTTCCAAAATGTCACCTTTGTCAACAGGTGAATTTGTAAACCCAGTATCTTTTAAAGTTTTTTCAATTGTTCGCTCAGAGTTCGAGTTTGAAACGAGTGTCGAGCGCTCACCACTCCAAGTTGTTTGATCACGAACGAGTTCGAGTTCACACTCGAGTGTGATCGAGAATTCGACACTCGTTGCAGTTCTCTGTTGTGGACTTCTCTTGATGAGAAAGCGGTGCAGCAGACAGCATGCATACACAATTTTCTGCGCTCTGCTTGGGTGGCACACGAGCGTCCGTTGCACCGCAACGAGTCAAAGCCCGGGACCCGAACAGCTTCATTAAATGCTAATGCAAAGGAAAAGCGTCATCTCCAACCAGACAGTATGGAGTGAGCTGACCATTAAGTAAGCTTTCGTTTGGAAAATTGAACTTATCAGCGAGCATTGCCTTTCCGATTTTTGAGTGAGGAAACGCATTAATATCACCCTCGCTTCCATTAGCGCCTACATAATCATACGTAAATGAATACGATGCATCGCAAATTCCAAGAAGGACGATTGAAAAAAAATCCCTATTGAACATAACAGAAATAAATAAATTTGTTGAGCTAGAGGAAACACTATTTGCATAAGCATACCTTGTAATTATAAAATGCGCTTCCACAATGGGAGGGGCGCGAGCTGAAACATGTTTGCCTAAAGCTCCAAAGCAGTTTGGAAGGTTCCACTTTTCTTCAAACTCCTTCGCAAACTGCAGCATGTTCTCCTTAGTCCATTTTGGGATTTCGGCAGACAAGGCCTGGATAATGCCGTTGCATACCAAATCATTAGTAGTCCTCATGTGCTGCTTGCTGACACGGTATGTCGACGTCATATTTGCTGTAGAAACACCTATTTATATATCTTCCAACGTTTTTGAGCTGGAGCCACCAAACTTGGTGCCAAGATAGCTGGTAAGGACACGCCCGTCTTCCCCTACTTTTTACTTTGAGCTAGAGTCACCAAATTTGGAAAAAAGATAGCTAGTGGCATCACCACCTGCATCAGACAATCTTGAGAAGCGTACACCCCTGCCGAATCCGCTCGTCTTTGCAATCAGGCTTTGTATCGGTTTTATTACTGGTATCAAGTACACCGCAGTCGGTTGCGTCCGACTGCAACGTTTCCACTTGTTCATACTTTTATTTCTGGAACGTAAGCCATGTAAAAACTGAACTTGGCATCAAGTTGCTTAGCATCTAAAGTTAAAATAAAGCAGTGATATCTTAGAACCTCCATTAATAAATCCAAAGCACAATAACAGAATCAAAGATGTGGATTAACTTTCGAATTCATATCTAATATTATCAAGCTAGAAAGATCTGAAGCTCTTAATCACATCGATAAATCACATGTGAAATCAAAAAGTCACGCACACAATTAGAAAAAAAGATAGAAGACAAAAACTCAAGCAAAATCATAAGGGCAGCAACAAGGACAAGGACAAGGACAGGCAAGCAGACAGGCAAAAAGCAGACGACAGTCAGTTAAAGCTACAGTGACAAGGGCAAGGACACGAGACATGGAGGTGGATTTATCTGGTTTCAGGACGTACGGGTCACAGGTTACAGCCAGTTGTTGTTATATGTACATACGTTCAGCAGCGGCAGCAAATGGGCAACAATGACAAATGCTGCTGTTGTTCTAGTTGTTTTTACTTGTTTTCCCATGTTGTTGTCGTTTTGTTCACAGCAGACCAAAACCAGAAAACAGTTTTAGGCCTGGTCCATCAGCCAGCACAGTCCCACCCTTTACTCCCCTTCGACTGCCACTGGGGAAGTTTTTCGATTATGCGCTCGTAAAAGTTGCCTCGTTTGCTGCTTTTGTTGCCTTACGGTTGTTGTCTTATGTTGCCCGCCAGCCCCATGGCGCACGCAGCAGCATTAGCAGGCACACACAAAAATATCTTTTGTCCACATACACATACACAAACAAGAAGAAGAAGAAGAAAACAACAAAACAAGAACCACATGTTTTAACCAGCTACAGGACAGGGGAAGAATGTCATAAACAAGCAATAAAAAAATATAAAAGCTGAGAGAGCTTCGCGCTGTGATTACCATGTGATCATCATCAAAACGCAACCAACCCCCCCTTCCACACACCCACCCCTTAGTGATAACCAGAATAAACCTACCCTTGACACAGTTTGCAACGCTTTCCTACTGCTACTTAACTGCCTTTGTTTCTTTGCATGTAGGCCTAGCCAAAAGGTTCCCATCAACGGTTTCCTTTGAAAAGGATTGGGTATAAATGAACATCAACTTAGGCTATCACATTTAAACTTTTTGAAATAAATTTATATTATAATACAACATGAAATGATATATAAATACAATATGAATTTACTTAAATCGTTCTTGCACAAAACTATAAAAATATTAAGGAACTTATCCACACAGATCAAATTGCAATTAGCATTGAGATGAATTTGTTGCAAACATCTGAATGAACCCTCGTTTCCTTTAGTAACTCTACTATGCCATGCAAGGTTCACAGTCAGGGCAAATAGCTTTGACCCTCACTCAGTGTTGTTGTTGATTTTTTTTCTTTCGGGTTTTTGTCTTTGGCTTAGGAGTTCAAACTGGGTTTCTAGTGGGGAGGCAGCTTGGATGTTTGGGGTGATGGGAGATGGTAAGCAAATGTGTTTATTGTTGTTCGTATAGTTTTGACACGTTTTGTTTGCTCGTGCGCCATTTGCCTTGTACACAGAAACACACACACAAGCACACACGTACATACATACATTTATGTGTGTACCATTCTGTGCCATTTAAAAGTTAGGAATTTTTTGTACGCTTGAGGTTTCTTATTGTGCTGGCCCGACTGTCTTTCGGCTAGCGTGTGTGTGTCTTACGTTGTATACTGTTTTTTTTTTTATGAATGTAGACTTCAAAATCTCACTCCTCATTCTGCCCCTTCTGTCTCTCTCCCACGTTACTGCTGCAGCCACATGTCGAACATTTCGTCGTCTGCCTACACAAACAATTCATTTTTAATGGAAATATTTTACTTTATTTTCACATTTTGTCCTCCACCCCACCCCTACCCAAAGCCATCGTTTTCTTTGGCAGTCAGCTTTAGCAGGTGCTGACGTCGACTGCGACTGCGATTGTGACAGCGGACCGGATCAAAGGTTAAAATAAACTGGGGCACGTCATGTAAATGTTTACACATCATCACCAACATTCAGCTAAGCAAACATATCGACCTCATCGAGGACGATGCTACAGCTTAAACCTCAATACCCCAACTCCATCAGCAGCACTACCACCATCAGCACCACCCCCAATATTTTGGTGTGTGTGTTTATGGGTAAAGGAGAGGCCTAGTGTGGCTTGGGAGAAAAGGGAGAAGAGAGGCTACATTATTGGCGCATATGTTTGACACAAATTCCACATATTGATGTTGGAATTTTTTTATTAGCATTTCTATTTACCCTGTGCCATACACTCCATCCACCATCACCCACCCACACAGTAACACCCGGCCTTCGATCCACTACACTACGCCCATGAGTGCGAATGTTGTTGTTGTTGTTGCTATTTTATTTTTTTTTATTGCGTGTCCTTTGTCTGCCATTTTAAAACAAAGGAATTTTTCATTTGATTTTTTTTGTATTTACTTTGATTTTGGGTCTGTGTGTACGTACGTATTTGTTTGTGTTTGTGTGCCTAAAGGCGTAAATCGAGTGATTCTATGTTGATTTCATTGATTTACGTACGTGTTATCATCAAGCAATTACACATAGAGCAGTCAAACAGCAAAAATACAAAAGACTGGCAATAATCGAAGCCAGACGCTTACCAATACTTCGTATGCCGACAGAGGGCACCAAAAGACACCCTGCCGTCACGATGACTAGTCTAAACATAGTCTATTGCCTAGTCCGCATGGGCTAGCACTAGTCCACTACTAGTCCATTGTATTTCTCTTAGTCCATTTAACATAGGGATGTCATTGGAGTGGACTTGTCGGCCGCCTCTGCAGCCACGTGGACTAGTCTAAAAACCAGACCATGTGCTCTAGTCCAAAACCAGACCATGAAGACTAGACTATAAACTAGACCATGAGGACTAGTCTATAAAACAGAACATGTGGACTAGTCTGTAAGCAGACTATATGGACTAGTCAAAAAACAGCACAAATGAACTAGTCTATAAAACAGACCATGAGGACTAGCATTCGAACAATCTGGGGAAAACAGTGTAGGACTAGTCTGCAAGTATTCCTTTAGGCCTAGTTAATGACTAATCCAAAATGACTAGCCAGCAACTATACCTTAAAAACAGTACATTACATATTTGTTTTTATGTACGCATTTAATAAAGTTTTAATTAAAAGTAATATTTATGGTTACATTGTTAGTTATTATCTAGTATCTCTAATTCTGCGAAGTGCGGGCTTCTTCTGCAGCGCAATTGCTTTTCGCAAGATGTTGTCTGGCAGCGGTTCCTTTTCAGCTATGGCTTTTGTTAAAGCCTTAAAAACATTAGGCAAATTTTTTAATGATCAACGCTGCATCTACATAGACTGGATCAGTGCTCACCCACGTGGGCAAGTCGTGTGCTAGTCTGCAATGAAACACTGCCCCAACCAATGTAATTCTTTGCACCCGCTTTAACTAGCCCTTGACTAGTCCATTAAAGCTAATTAAGGACTAGTCTGTGCTATCAACTAGTCCACACAAATACCGTAGGGTTGCTTTCCTCTGAAATAATCTCCCAAAGAACAGCCAACCAACCTTTTTGTATATATGAGCCAGAGAACTGCAACGAGTATGATTAAGTATGATCAAACACTCATGCCAAATAAAAAATCAAATCAAGTCAAGTCACTTACCAAACATGTTCGATTGATTCAACATGAACCGTCTTCTAAGTACCATTGTCCATCTAATATGAACTAACTATGAACTATGGTCGGCTATTGTTTGGCGAATGCCATTCACTTTATATTCGAGCAAGAAGCGGGAGCAACCAAAATGAGAATGCCCAAGGAAATATATAAGCAGAAGTTTCGAGAATCGTGCTTGAACCACTCTGAATTCAAAAGTTGGTTGTGTCAGGATTCCTCTGACCAATTTAAGGGCTACTGCAAATATTGCAAATGCAGTATTAACACAAAAGTTGACCAAATTCGTGCTCTTATGGCAAGAAAAAAGCACCTGAGCAATGCAACGCCATTTCATCAACATAACAAGATTATGTTCCAACCACTGCCAAAGAACGAAACGGCTGGCCAGGAAGCGGCGTTGGCGATGTTGCACCGGTAAAGTTGCACCGTAAAAAGTGTACCGGAATAATCAAACATGTGTTGGCTGCACATTTTGAAGAAGAACTTCGATGCGACATAGGCGATGCAAAATACAGCCTTCTGGTTGATGAATCAACGGATATAAGCATCACGAAAGTTCTAGGTGAATTTGAAACTCATTTCTCGTACTCAAATATTTTAAAATACTCTAATACTTTTTAGGTGTAGCTATAATCTACTACAGTGCTCAGCGCTCGCAAATTGTATCCACTTTTTTGTCCCTGTTACAAATTGAAAGTGGAGACGCTTTAACTATTACTGATAGTTTGCATGCGCATCTTACTTGTCTTAAGCTACCCATATGCAACCTAATAGGCATTGGCACTGACAATGCAAGTGTCATGGTTGGTAACAGGTAACTTACAATCAAACCGACTTAGCTCATTGTTGTTGACGATTCATCGAATCAAACAAACTGTAAGCAAAGAGTAAAGGCAATTTTAATCGAGTAATGTTGGAATGATTTTAATCATCTGAGTCATTCTCGAGTAAAAATGTATGATTTTTGGTATGAAAATTAAGTCAACACAAAATTCTTTTAAACGATCCAGTTCAGTTTCTTGCATGCTTATAGCTGGCGGGTACAAAAAAAATTCAACTTTTTGCCATATACTTAAATTAGCCACCCATATTTTCCAAAATGTTTGATTTTAATGTTGCTACGGTTGGTTTTTCTCCTCTGGGCTTGGTCATAAATTTTGCTTAATTGTCATTATAGATGGAATAACATAGCACAACGATGGTGCTTTTGTGAATTGGAGTTTTTTGAAAACAATTTCCAGGTGCTCACAAACTTCTACTAATGATTTAACAACTGTTATGTTAACGTTGAGAAGTCGTCGACTTTCGTCCTTAGCTGCCAAAATCCTATTAATTTCAGCCCAATTGTCATGTATAGACTCAAGCATCCTATAATGGGAGTTTCATCTTGTTGGGCACTGATTTTTTAATGACGTCACCAAAAGGTGCTGCAGATTTGCTTTTTTAAAATACTTTGTAATTTTTTTGCAAGCTTCCGTGGTCTCTGCCAGCTCTGTGCAAACTGAAATTGACTTTTCCAAAACGTTGGACAGCAAGTGGCTCCTGCAGTTTATTCTGCTATTGTTTTCGAGAGCCTTAATAATGTGTGTGTGTTTGACTGTGTTTGACTGGCTCTATGTTGTCCACTCCAAATTCTAGAAATACACTCTTCACCTTTTTTATAATGTTTTGACCAGTAGTTTGTGCGAAATCCATTAATTTCATTCCAATCACTATGTCATTGAACTTATTTGCGGCCACGTAATGGAATGTGACGCCCAAAAAATTCCGCTGCACATAATGGTCCGTCCACATGTCAATTGTGGCTGATGCTCCAGCACTGCGTACAATTTCTGTTATTTCACCACGCAGGTCTCTTTTTTCTGATCTGCTGCCTTAGGCACGTTCCTTGACACTGTTGTCGGATCCGGAATAAGATTATCCACATTTATATTCTCGCCGTACAAAGATCCGAGCTTTACAAAAAATTTAACCATTTTGATGAAGCCAGTACCTTTTAATAAATTGTTTAATAACTATTTTTAATTTAATTTAATTTCATTGAAAAACGCCACCTTTTACTGCAGAAACGGTCGGCAATCTTCCGTCACCCAATTAGCGCAAATTTTGGTTGCCTCAATTTTCTCCTTAGCAGACACTTGCGTTAAGACAATTGTCTTATTTGTCGCCTTGCAACACTTATGCCTGTGCAAATTTGAGGTTTGGCCATTTTTGTACTTTAGCACAACCGAACACGTTCGACAATAAACATAAGCTGGCACAACTTCATCAATTTCGTTTTTTACTTCAGATAAAATGTTCCACAGAGAACTTCGCCCTTTGCGTTTACCACATAATGAATATGTTCCGCACTGAATTTTCTCGGGGATTATTTTATTGTCTTGATCCATGTTAATCAACAATTCTATAATATAAATCTTATTTTTTCTAATGACACTCCACTTGTCAGCAAAACAATGCAGTTGCGAGAACACGTGACGGCAATGGTATGAGTAAATCACTCTTCGGGTTTGATGTGCAACCCGAACACGAAGTATGATTCATTTACGGTTGTTGCGTGTGAAGCGAACATTCGTTAACAAATCATGTGTGGGCTGTTCAGTAGTGATTCAAACTTGATCGTCGAAGCTGAGTTGAAGACGAACGGTTCGATACCAGTACATGAATCAAACCGAACGAATCATGCAAAGTACGCGTCAGTACTCGAGTATGAACAAAAATGTTTGACTCGTTGCAGTTCTCTGGTAAAAGCTCGAATGCAAGCTATCTGGTAGCCCACTGACCGATGTAAGTATATGTGCGTCTGGGTGTTTTTAGCTTGTACCCAGTGGCGCAGTACAGAATGAGGCCTGGACACAGTATACATTACCGCTACAGTAAAACTTATGCATTACAATTGCCAACTTTTGTTTGCACAGTTGTAAGCTGGCAAAATTTACCGCTACTTTACTCTATGACTTCGAAACGACGCGAAGCGTTCGTGAAGTAGATTCGAAAATCTTGTCTATGTGTTAGTGCGTTCGTGAAGCTAATTCGAATATCTTGCCTATGTGCTAGCATTTCGTCGAATGAGTAAGAAGATCATAAATATCTATATACAATGTGCGTGCAATTGTGTTCTTCTTTGCCGCGTGTTAAAAGATTTACAGTGCCGGCAAAAAGTAAACAAAGGGCTTAACAAGCTTAACCTTCGATGTTATTAAAAAAAATCAATTAAAAAAAAAATAAAGTGAAACCACCAGGTACAAGTGCGGATTTTTGCGAAATTGCATTGCAGATAAGAGCAGTGGGTGGTATATTGAATATAGCCCCGCAAGAAAATGTGTATGCAGTTTATTAAAAATCTTAGTTGATGACGGATTGGATGTACCATGGTCTGTTGGGTCTTAAGTAGATCGTCGTGCAAAAACAGTAACGAGAACAGTGTGTCCAGGTAGTTACCTACATGTGGAAATTGAAAACCACTTGTTTAATAACAAAGACATTTTTAAAGACTATTCATATCTGAGTCTTGATGTAGGTATTGTTGGATTACCATTGTTTAAAAGTTCAGCGACAAGCTTGTGGACAATAATAATTTACGATCAATAAAAAACAGCCAAGTTTTCTTGATTGGTACATTTGTTGGTAAAAAGAAACCATCAAGTGCAAATAACTTTTAACATGATTTTGTTGAAGAGATGCGAAAAATAAAGTTAGATGTTCAACTTGGAACACAAAATATTAAAATAAGTATAGGTGCATTTATTTGTGACGCTCCAGCAAGAGCTATGATTTGTGATTTGAAGGGGCACTCCGCGTTTGACGGCTGTATGAAATCACGACAAATTGGTGAACGCATTGGAAACTATAAAGCGTTTTAAGCAGCATGCGGGCAAACAATCACCGATTTAGATTATAGATGTCGGCAATATGTTGATCATCATTCAAATATCACCAATACATGATACATCTGACGTACACGCCAATTCACATCTGGATTCTACACGATGACAACTGTAAGCCGCGTGGCAGGCTGTTAACAATAAACACCACACAAACATCCCAGATTGTTTCGTCACGTCGTCTTTGGATCACCTTCCAATGGTACATAAACGGGCATATTGCTGGTCTCCTTTGTCGTCTCAGAGGCATCGTGTGGGCCAGTCAGTCATGCAGCAACTGCTCCAGCAATGAATGCGCTTAAAACATCAACATCTCCAGCGCTGCCAATAAGGGTAAAAGAATAAAACATA
Organism: Scaptomyza polygonia; assembly: GCA_035044585.1. Classification (NCBI taxonomy): domain Eukaryota; kingdom Metazoa; phylum Arthropoda; class Insecta; order Diptera; family Drosophilidae; genus Scaptomyza; species Scaptomyza polygonia. The sequence continues at coordinate 31,054 of JAWNNU010000720.1, read as the reverse complement.
CATTCTTCTTGATTTTTTATTAGCTCAAAGATGTTTACACAAAAATGTACCGGAGCTGCCACGGATTTTCCAACTGAACACACAATGCAACTTAACAACTTACTTAACTTAACAAAACATAAAACAAACACAGGAAAACATTTTAATTAACCAGTAAAAAATACTTGCGGTATTGGGAAAACTGTCAACAGAGGACATTGTACATGAGAATTACTTTCCAATAACATCGATGAATTCATTGAAGGAGGCTGAACATTTAGTCTTCAATAATTCATCAAAATCTGTAAGCTTTTAAAAATATATATTTTAGTATTAAATTGTATAATTAAAATTTGCCTTCACATCACAGGTTACATCCATTAAGAGAATTTACGGGGCGATCTTGTCAAAAACTTTGATTGTTTGATGGGAAAGAAGATTATTCTTCAATTTAATTATGATGGAGTGAACAACAAGCTACCATTAAATGAGTACTTCGTCATTAACGCTGCCCTTTATTTTATTTTATTTTTTTTTAGAAGGAGGGAAACCTTTTAAAGGCAATTCGGTGGCATGCCACCGGGATAGTCTGGGTGTCACGCAAGGCGTTACCCACTAAAACCACTCTTCTAACCCACCGGCGTTGTTGGTGGGCGACGTCTCTATTACCTGCTGCCGAGCTTAAGATGTTGGGGTGCAGGTTACCCAGAAGGAGGTGAGGACAGGAACACGTCCTAGCCCACTCCCTCACGCGCTGAGTGGCCCTTGATGTCATTTGGCCCCACCGGGTCCAGTTGGTATGAGACCCTTGCAATACCCGCGTTGTTATTCCGGACAAGAGCCTCATGGACACACCCAGATTCGATCTTAAAGCGTCAGCAGACGCCCCGCTCCATACACCCCTCCAGGAGAGGGTGCACGATATGACAGACAAGGCGGAAGCGGGCAAGCCTAGGATGTTTTCGGCTGCTTCTTTTACCTGGGAAGTGTTATACTTCTCCACCTTCCTGATATGACTGCCGACGACTGAAGTGCTGCCACACACAACCTGGGCATCCACAATAAACGTCTTGCTTCCCGTAGAAACCAACAGATCTGGCTTTCGGAGGCCCACTTCCGTAGGGAGGTGTTCCGCCAGAGTGTTGCATACAGCATCGTGCCGCTTTATTCTACCTACGTGTGTACGGTGGCAGGATTGGATGACGTGTGCGGCAGTCTTTGTACTGTTGCAACCAGCACGACACTTGATGCTCGTGTTTACGCACCTCTGGCCACGGGACGTATGGACAAGGGTTGGGAGGCAGTTGATGCGTTTGTGATGGTACTGGATGTAGTCCCTTCCGGGTACACCAGACACACCTGCTCCAATCCACCTGGTCGAGGCCGATGTTCGCCCGCATTCTGCCTCAAACTCATACGGCCTCTCCGCCCAATGCTTAGCTCGCTGTTCTGAGCTGAACAGGCTTTCACCACTAGAGTTCAAAGCCCTCTCGGTCCATACGATCCTGGATTGGACCCAGGCCGACATATGCGCAATCCTTGCGGATTGGAATGAAGAGCTCTCCATTGACATAAGTCTAGTTCGCATCAAGCCAGGAACGGTAAGGAAGGAAGGAATCCCCAAACCTCCGTCCTTACACGCTGTATGAAAATAGGCCAACGCGACGTCTTTTGGTAGCCTTAGACACCTCCGGATGGCTGCTATGACCTGAAGGTCGAGCGCGCGCAAGACTTTCAACGTGCACCCTGCCAGAACCTGGAGGTGGTAATACCTCGTCACCAGGAAGCTGCGCAGGATTGTAAGACGCTGCTGTGGTTTGAGCGGGGCTCGCGTATGGCGTTGCAGTTCGGTTTCCAGGGACGAAGACACCCTATTCACACCCCCGGGACTTAGATCCACACCGAGGTACCTCCAGTCCTCGGTGGGACCCAGTTGATTAATGGGCATCTGGTCCTGAAGTTTGAATTGTGGCCAAGACCTTGACCTTTTTGTCCCGCCCTGATGGAACTATAGAGGTTGCAACGCACTTCGATGTATTGAAAGCAAGATCCTTTTTCGGCCTCTGCCAGCGCCATTGACATAGCTGTGGTCGATGATGAGACCAAGCAGATATCATCTGCGTATGCGACGGCACTGATCAGGTGGCCGGGGGTTGTTTTGTACCCGACGGCCTTGGGTATGGAATGCAGCACTTTATCAGTTACCAATGAAAAGATGAACGTACTCATCGGATCACCCTGACGAACCCCCCTCGCAGCAACAATTCTCCCGGACTTCCCACTGGGCACCTCCAAGATGGTGGTGGAGTTGCTGTAGGACGTCTCTACATACCTGACAGTAACCTCAAGCAAGTCAGCCTCGGTAAGGGCCGATTTTATGGCTTGGTGACTGACAGAATCGAAGGCTTTAGCCACATCAAGAGACAGGGTTTGAAGCTCACGACGCTGGCTCCGGGCGTGACTGATGGTAGATGCTAGAACAGCTATGTTCTCTATGTTCGAGGCATCGCTGCCTCTCGTCCTAAATTTTGTCAGCCATCATGCGCCTAGCTAGGATCTTGTGAAGCTGGCGCATCACAACCGACGTGATGCTTGTGGGCCTGAAGTCTAAAGACGAGGTTGCGTTTGCCTTCTTGGGTACGAAGATTGTCCTGCTGACAAGGATATCTTCCGGGAAGGATCCGATGTATAGGATCATATTGTAGAGGAGGGGCCGCACTTTGATAGGGCACCGTTTCCAGACGGCGGGTGTTATGCCGTCAACAGCAGTAATTTAAAACTATTTGGTTCCGCATAACATTCAATATATGCATAATGATAGCCGCGCGCTGTTTTTTTCTGGTTAAACACCCTGTGTGTAATGTATGATCATGAAATATGTTCTAATAGTTTACCATAAACACAATGAAAAATCTAAGCGTTTTTAGATTTTAATAAAATACAATAAATGAGACGCGGTTTTTCATGTATGTTTAATATAAAATATGAGTGGCGGCTTAAAGACGCTTATGACACGTTTTAATTGTCATAGCTTAACAATAGTGTGCGAAAGCCACAAGAGATCGCATTTGAGGGAATTCGCCGTCGGCAATTGCCGATCGGCTTGTGAGACGATTACAACTTATACCCCGATTCCACTACAAGCCGGATGCAAGTATGTAATTGGATCTCTGGAATGTTGCTTCCGTTTGTATAAGATTCCCCTATGCACAATGAGAATCTTGTTCAAATTTCCCCGATGGTCGGTTGCATTTCCCAGTTGGTCGAAAACCGATCAACTGGGAAATGCAAGCGATGTTAGAATTTAATATTACAGAGAACTGAACAGCACTTTTACATAGTCGATAGTATGAAATTTCCTATCGATACTTGGTTTAAACTTTAAACAGTGCCAATTTGGGTAAAACAGCTGGTCATCAAGTGCATTAAAAACACAAAAAAACAAACTCAATTCAAATAGATTTTGAATATTGTAAAGGTAAGTTAAATTTGATACATATTGATTTGAATTACTAGTTATTAAATCATCAATAGATGGCAGCAGTCAAAACGCCTATAAAGTGGGATGAGATATCTGAGTCTTTGCTGATTGAGTTGTGGGAGGAGAGCATGGACGCGCTGAGATCGCAACAGCGCAACTCCCACATTTATGCACGAATTGCGGAGTCCATTAAAGTGGACTTAAATAAAGAAGTCACTGGGAAGGAAGTGAAAACAAAAATTGACAACATGTGTCGCAAATTTCGGTAAGTAAATATTAAATTTTTAAAACAGGATGGATTTCAAAATGACTGGGTCATCTGATGGCGCTCCATCAAAATGGAAATATATTAATAGGCTGCACAGGTTTTTTGGGAGCGTGAAGTCAATTAACCCAATATCGTTTGAGAGCACCGGAGACTATGGTGAAGGAGAGGAGCCACCTCACATCTCTGGTGTTTCAACGTTGCAGCGGTCTGAATCGTTTGGGTCCAGCCTATCCATAGGTGACGAACCCTCATGTTCGCGTGATTCTAAGGCGCAAGATGCAGGCAGAGGCAGCTCTTCATGCTGAGCTCTTGGAGCAGAACCGTGAACGCAACGAGACGTTAGTGAGCATTGCAGAATCGCAACTAAAAGCGATTGAAGGCCTCACTAAAGTGATGGAGAATATTGCTGAATCAACAGCTCAATTCCAAGAAGAAATTTTAAAAAATTTATAAAAAATAATAAAATGATAAAATAATTAAAAGAAATAGTCTTGTTTTAAAAATGTATAGTATTGTTTTATTGTGCATTGTTTTGTAGCGATGTTAATATCGCACGACGAATTGACACAGCTGGTGGATAACGATCGTGGATTATAGTGCTGTGCTCTGGCTGCTCGTGTGTGTTGTCAGCTTCAAACCAACTCTCCGATACTACACTATTATTCTCATTTAAGAAGTTGTGCAGTATGCAGCACGCCATAACAATGTTGGGTACTTTATCGCATCTATTATTAAGACCTTTTCCGACCCTGCGAAAGCGTGCCTTTAGCTGTCCAAAAGCATTTTCGACCACTCTTTTGGCTTTCGACAACGCATAATTAAATTTCTTTTGGCCACCCTCTGCTGACACACAAAACGGGTACGGCTTCATAAGCGTGGTCGAGAACTTAAATGCAGAGTCTCCCAAAAGAAAGACCGGCACGTTGACTCCACCAATAAGCTTTGCATTATCTCTGAAAAGTGTCGTTGTGTCCACCATCTTTTTTAAACCACTTGCCTCATACACCTGCGAATCATGGCAACGACCTGGGCAACCCACACTGACATACATAAATCTATACCGGTAGTCAACCAAAGCAAATAAAATGGTCGAGTACCATCCTTTATAATTATCGTAGTCGACAGCCTCACTTGCAGTGGGATGAATTTCTATATGGCTCCCATCTACAAAATAATGTTGTTATTATTTCTGCGCTTGGTTGTAAATAAACAAAACTCACCAATAGCCCCAAAGCCCTGCGGAAATCCAAGCTTTTTAAACCCTTTGACACACTCTTCTACCTTTGCCTGAGTAATGAAATTACGAGGCAAGAACTCCGCTTTCAGTGCATTGTACACCTCGCTGCAAAACTCATCTAGAATCTTTCCTACCATTGAAGGCGATACTCCCAAAAGCCTGCTCACGACACGGTACTGGCTAAAGAGCCAAGTGCTTAAAGGGCGATGCTTTCCGAAACGAAGTGTCTTGCCTGGATATTTTTCTTTCTTTCTTTAAAAAACGCATCTGAGTTTGCTGGAACATCGTGTTCCCAGAACATTCCATGTCGTTCCTATATTATGTTATACTTAGTTAAAACTTTGATATAGTTATTCAAACTATTACTTACGAATTTCCACTTTATAGGCGAAGCGCGTTGTATTTGCTAATTTATTGGTGGCAATGAACTGTCATCAAATGACTTCGCCAACTCAATGCTTGAGCTATTTGTCAGCTTAAAACATGTCTGCACAACCTGGGACATTTGCAAAACCATGTTTTCATTATGCGCACAAATTAAAGCAATAATTTTAGCTTTTTTGGCTTCACTAAATTCATCCGACTGCGGTGTACTCGATACCAGTAATAAAACCGATACAAAGCCTGATTGCAAAGACGAGCGGATTCGGCAGGGGTGTACGCTGCTCAAGATTGTCTGATGCAGGTGGTGATGCCACCAGCTATCTTTTTTCCAAATTACCAAACTCTAGCTCAAAGTAAAAAGTAGGGGAAGACGGGCGTGTCCTTACCAGCTATCTTGGCACCAAGTTTGGTGGCTCCAGCTCAAAAACGTTGGAAGATATATAAATAGGTGTTTCTACGGCAAATATGACGTCGACCTACCGTGTCAGCAAGCAGCACATGAGGACTACTATTGAATTGATATGCAACGGCATTATCCAGGCTTTGTCTGCCGAAACCCCAAAATAGACTAAGGAGAGCATGCTGCAGTTTTCGAAGGATTTTGAAGAGAGTGGAACCTTCCAAACTGCTTTGGAGCCATAGATGGCAAACATGTTTCAATTCGCGCGCCTTCAAATAGTGCCAGCGCATTTTATAATTACAAGGTATGCTTATGCAAATAGTGTTTCCTCTAGCTTGACAAATTTAATTATTACTGTTATGTTTAATAGGGATTTTTTCAATCGTCCTTCTTGGAATTTGCGATGCATCGTATTCATTTACGTATGATTATGTAGGCGCTAATGGATGCGTGGGTGATATTAATGCGTTTTCGCAAAATTCGGAAAGGCAATGCTCGCTGATAAGTTCAATTTTCCAAACGAAAGCTTACTTAATGGTCAGCTCACTCCATACTGTCTGGTTGGAGATGACGCTTTTCCTTTGCTTTTGCATTAAATGAAGCTGTTCGGGTCCCGGGCTTTGACTCGTTGCGGTGCAACGGACGCTCTTGTGCCACCCAAGCAGAGCGCAGAAAATTGTGTATGCATGCTGTCTGCTGCACCGCTTTCTCATCAAGAGAAGTCCACAACAGAGAACTGCAACGAGTGTCGAATTCTCGATCACACTCGAGTGTGAACTCGAACTCGTTTGTGATCAAACAACTTGGAGTGGTGAGCGCTCGACACTCGTTTCAAACTCGAACTCTGAGCGAACAATTGAAAAAACTTTAAAAGATACTGGGTTTACAAATTCACCTGTTGACAAAGGTGACATTTTGGAAAATATATATGTTTTGTTATATGTAGATCACTTAGTGATATGTACAAGGAATATTCAGACAATGAATAAATTTAAGTCATACTTGATGAGCAAGTTTCAAATGACAGATTTAATGGAAATTAAATACTTCATTGGTATTAAGATTGACATATCAGATAATCAAATGAAATTGAGTCAATCAGCCTAAATTAAAAATGTTTTGTTGAAATTTAATATAGATCAGTGTACTCCTGTCGATTATCCACATGCAACTAAACTAAATTTCGAGTCATTGAGCTCGGATGAAAAAATTGATGCTCCATGTCAAAGTTTAATTGGATGTCTTAGATCTGAGTATATCTGTGAATCTGTTAAGTCGATATAATCAAAAGAATAATAAAGAATTGTGGCTATGTTTAAAAAGGGTATTTAGGTATCTAAAAGGTACTATCGACTTAAAATTAACATTCACTAAAAATGAGAAATATGACAATTTCTTTGTCGGATTTGTAGACTCAGATTGGGGTGGAAGTCAACTAGACAGAAAAAGCACCACAGAATATTTGTTTAAAATGTTTAAAACTAATTTAATTTGCTGGAGTACTAGAAAACAGAATTCGGTAGCTGCTTCATCAACAAAAGCCGAATACATGGTATTGTTTGAAGCTGTTAGGGAAGCTTTATGGTTGAAGTCTTAATTAGAAAGTTTAAAAATAAAGTTAGAAGAACCAATAAAGATCCATGAAGATAATCAGGGTTGTATTAGCATAGCGAATAACCCTTCTTGCCACAAACGCTCTAAGCATATAGATATCATATATAATTTTTCACGTGAGCAAGTTGAAAATAAACTTATTAAACTTGAATATATTTCCACAGATCATCAACTTGCTGATATGCTTACAAAACCATTATCAGCACCACGATTTGTACAACTCAGACGGCAAATTGGCCTAACTAACTGAGATTGATTGATGGATAAATGCAGATGATAATTTAGGTTCTTTTTGATTATTTTTATTCAATACTTATTATGAATTCACTTTGATAAGTTTGAAAACGAATGATATTTTGTTTCCTTAAAAATTTAACAAGACACTCTAAATGAATTTGTGTAGATAAACTTAACTATAGTTATTTTCAATCAGTTATGATTTTAATATGATATTTAAAATGAAATTTGAATTCTTATGTTACTAATACTTAATCATGAATAGTTTCTACTAGATAAGTTTGTTAACTGAAATTCCATTTAACTGTTCAGTGAATAATTATTTTTAAATTTTAATTTTACTCCTATATATTTGATATACCTAATGTATTATTTTTAATATTGATCTAATTCGGTTTTACTGGGTTTCCCCAATTCATGCAACAAATGCTGGATCATAATGCACTCCCAGAGAAAGCTCGACTTATTACTTCGATCATTTAAATTGTAAAGTATTTATGTTATTTTATTTATGTTATTTATAGGTCTGTTCGTTAGCTGCACTAGGTTGCGCTAGTGTACTACACTAGTTCTCAAAAAAGTGTTCGATATCTGCACTTTTTACACTAAGCTGTTCTGCCCTGTGTTTTTTAGTGTGCCTTGGCTTACACTTTTCAGCACTTTTCTACACCACCAAAAATCAAGAGCAGAAAAGTGTAGAACAACAGAACAGCTGTTTAGTGTCAGTTATTCACTGTATGCGGCCAAACAGCTGTTTTCAGTCAGTTGCGGCTTTGAGTGTTTTAAAGCAGGTTAACATTGTTTGAAAAATAAAAAAATACAGAATGGCAACTGAAGAGTATATGGAAGAGGAGTATTTAATAAATTCTTTATTTTTTTAACTTTTTATACAACATGCAGAGTATGCAGAGTGTGAAGTAAATTTAGAGCAGGAAGCAGCAGCGGCCGCAACAAATGAGTTAAAAGAAAAAGCTTTTTGGGTAAATTCTAGCACGAAGTTGCTCATAGAATTGTACAGGAAGTACAAGCCAATGTTGGGTCACAGTATCCTTATTAAAAATAAAAAAAAAAATGTCGCTGCAAATTGCCAAGGAGTTGCAGGAGCAGGGCTATAAGTTTACCACAAGCCAAATCGAAAATAAATGGAAGACGCTTGACAGAAGCTTTAAGGCAAATATAAAAAATAACAAGCAAACTGGCAGAGCTCGCTCCACATGTCCATTTCAAAAGTAAGTGTTTTAATCAAAATAACCCATAAATTTATTAAAAAAAACTTTTGTATTTACTTTTTAGTGAGCTGTCTGAGATTTTCGTGAACAATGACGCTGTTTTCCCGTCATTCGTATTAAATTCCCACGGTCCGGGACAAAGTGCGCGAGCTTGTAAGTATTTAAAGCTATTTATTTGCTAGGATCAGTGCGTACTAAATAGTATTTATTTTCTATTTGCAGCAACATCCCAATCTAATGTGGAGTCGATGGATGACTCATTTGATCCTGGCAAACGTACTGCAGTGCGGTCCTCCACCCCACTGTCTGTTCCAAACCCAAAAAAGCAAAAATAAACAATCTCTTTTGACGGAGCTGATGCTGAAGCAAGAAGAGCGTCACATGGAGAGAACGACGCAAAAGGCTGAGGAACTAGAGGCTTATAAAGAAAGAACAAACGCAATAGAAAGAAAAAATGACTGCTGGAGCAGCTGCTTACCAAAATAAATAATTAAAAATAGTTATAGTCGTGAATTTAGGTTATTTTTATTAAAATAATGTTCGAAAAAAAGCACAAAAAAACCCCTAATTTCTTATATTGTTAAACATTATATTACATATTTGATCCCTTCGCTTAGCAGACTTAGCTGATGAAATGTGCTCTTCCCCGCACGTAGGGTTACATTCTTCTTCTGAAACAGGGCTCTCTTCACTTTAAAATGAATTGTCGTCGCACATGTTGTGTAATACCTCGATTCCACTACAAGCCGAATGCAGGTATGTTATTGGAACTCGGGAATGTTGCTTCCGTTTGTATAAGATTCCCCTATGGGGTTGAATTCGGACTCATCCGACCATATAACGCGTTTCCAATCATCAACGGTCCAATTTTTGTGGTCCTTTGCAAATTTCAAACGCGCTTTTACGTTCTTATCGGACAATGCAGGTTTGACCACTGTCACTGATGAGGTGTATACTATGTCGTGAAGCGCTCGTCTAGCAGTCCATTCGCTAACATTTTTGTTAGCCACTAAGGAAGCACCCTTTGGTGTTAGCAGCTTGTTTTTTCTCATTTCTGCTATTATCTGTCGAGCATCAGAGTCAGTTAACAATTTTTTGCGACCTTTCAGCTGCGGTTTGGGGGTCACATTTCGCCTTTTTAGAGCTGCAAGCACAGCCGATTGGCTAATTCCAAGTTTAATTGCTATTGAACGTGAAGGACAGCCTTTCTCGGTCAGGCACACAACACTATTTTCAATATCTACCGATATTTTTTCATTTTTATGCGGTTTTTCAATAATTTTTTTAAAACTTGCTAGCAATTGAAAAATTTAGTTCGATTTGCACGACAAACGTTTAAATTTAGTCTACGAACAACAGAACATAGATAAGACAAAATATAACGGTGAATCTGATAAGCAAAAAAGAAAATCGAAAATATGTGCAATGTACCAATCGTGCAAAAATGAATTTATGTGGATTATTTTCGTTTTTTTTTCATACTCTTTGTTTTTATCTAATTTACTTTGTTTCTTTATTCAAAATTGTTATAAATGAAATAATAAACATAAAACAAAAACATTTTTTGGATTTGCTTGCATGGTTCGCGGCCAAAGTCAAAGTTGTAAACATTCACTCACTTTTGCTCGCCACTGTATATAATCAGTTGGAAAATATAAGTGAAGAGAAACAGACGCCTACACGCATAACTATTTTGACATATTGAAAACTACACCACCACGAAGACGGAACCCACCACGAGGAAAAACCAGCCCGCGCCTTAACACATTACATTCCACTGTTACATAGTAATAAAGAGTTGCACTTAACATCTTTACTTAAGGCCTGTACGCAGAAGGCCCGTACAGCGTACGGACCGTAATACACAAACTTTACTGACAGTAACGACAAGTGTTGAAAAATTCACATATTGTGGCGGTTGGTCGAACACTTTCTCTTAATAAATCGGAAAGCAACTGTGTTTCGTTGCTTGTTTACATTTAAATTATTATAAAGATGGATAGCGAAGAGCATAAAATATTGTCTTTAATGTGCGCAACCAACACCACACTGTTGGCACTTTTGGTAAAAAGGAGGGATGCTGCAAAAGCAAAACGCCAGAGACGCATTTAGGTGAATCCATATTTAATGGGAAGAGCAGAACATGGTAGATTTACCCGAGATGTAAGTATTTAATATACATGTGTACAATCAATGCAAGTATATTGACTTTGCAATCAAATTTTTTAGTTTGATAATTTGTGCAAGGAGCCGGCAACTTTTTATGAAAACTTTCATATGGGCACTGAGGACTTTACGCATTTGGTTTGGATTGCTAGAACAGTACTTGGTACCGAAACGAAGCACACGGCCAGATGCGATACAAAGCAAAGCGAAGTTTGCAATTGTGTTGGAGTAAATAAGATGTAAAGTGCATTGAATTATTAAAATTAATTGCCTTCCAGATATTTAGCTTCAGGTGATCTGCAACGGCACATAGGGTCGACGTACCGCGTCAGCAAACAGCACATGGGGACAACAGTCGATCTTGTTTGCAACGGAATCATCCAGGCATTGTCTTGCGCGATTCCAAAATGGAACAATGATGACATGCTGCAGTTTGCGAAGGGTTTCGAAGAGAAGTGGAATCTTCCAAACTGCATTGGAGCGATTGATGGCAAGCATGTTGCACTTCGCGCACCCCCCAATAGTGGCACCGCTTTTTATAACTACAAAGTAAGCATCTGCAAATAGTGTGTCCTTTTGCTAAACTAATTTAATTATTTCTGTTTCATAGGGTTTCTTTTCCCTCGTCCTTCTCGGCATTTGCGATGCATCATATGCGTTCACTTACATTGATGTAGGCGCTAATAGAAGCGAGGGTGATATGAATGCGTTCTCGCATTCAAAGTTTGGAAAAGCTATGCTTGCAGATAAGTTTAGGTTTCCGAACGATAGCCCAGTCAATGGTCTGCTCACTCCCAACTACCTTGTAGGAGATGATGCTTTCCATTTGCATGAGCACCTGATGAAGCCGTTCGGGTCCCTGCTTTGACGCGTGAAGAACGCATTTTCAATTATCGATTGAGTCGAGCTCGACGGTGTATTGAAAATGCGTTCGGCATACTGACGGCAAAGTGGATAGCGGTGCAACGCACACTTCTTTGTCACCCCAGCAGGGCGCAAAAAATAGTGTACGCATGTTGTCTGCTGCACAACTTCTTATTGAAGAGGAATCCGCACACCTATGCCAGCACGTCGGATTTAAATATAGCAGAACGTGATTATGAGGCAAATGCGAGTCACAGTTTTGGAAGAGCAAGGGACTATGCGAAGCATATAAGAAATCATTTAAAAGAATATGTGAATTCACCTAGCGGTTCGGTACCTTGGCAGTACGAGTCGGCGGGAGTTGCTGAATGAAATAAAATAAGAACTTGCCTATGTAATTGTTTCATTTATTTATTTCTATTACTTTCATGAAATTTTTCCTCCACTTCTAGCAAATACTTTGAAACGTTCAGCACCGCATGATCGGTCGTTACTGTGTCAAGTTTGGCAAGTATTGACCGCCAATACACGAAATGCGGCTCCAATGGAGTTTGATTAGCCAGTTTTTCTGCCAAAACTCTTTGTGACGCCACCACTTCGCTTAGCACCTGGTCGTCGTTCTCGTGCTTCCTTTTTTTTGCAGTCTTTGGTTTCTGTAAAAATATATGTTTTTAGTATGATGAAGTAGTTGCTTAATTATATTACTTACATATGAATACTGAGATTGATGGCCTGCCGAGCTAGTGGACGTATCTAAATCGGGGTCCATGAGCAACAGCTCCATAGTGCTCGCGTTGTCATCTTCGAATCCACTACAAGACGAGTCCATCGTTCTGAAATTAAAATACATAAATTGTTAATGACATGAAACTAAATAAATATAAGTGTAAAATGACTTAAATTCTTTTCTCAGACAAATCAGGCAAAAAAGCCATGTGAGCCGCCAAATCCCAATTACATATTTTTGGGGCACTAAGGGCACTGCCGCCAGCACTCCCACTTTTGGCCCGTAAAGCGCTATGTTTGAGCTTATATCTGTAGCTATCGCGCAGACCTGCCCATGCCATCTTGCATTCACGTACTGCAATGAAAATACGAATTTATTTTTTATATAATATTATTAAGTTGATTATTATGATCAATATATGTACTTGCCATCTTTTCCCAATTCGGCGCCAATTTCATCCCAAGCGCTTTTCACGAAAATATTATTAGAGTGCGACTTGTTTGTCAGATCCCAGAGGACTGGCCGACACTCCATTGCCTTAATTAGCGCAATTTTGTCGCTCTCTTCCTCGAAATTAACAAAACGGCTCTTCTGTGTCTACATTGTTTAGCACTTTTAGCTTCCGTAAATAGGTGCAGACAGCTATTTACGGAAGCAATAACATATTAACATTTTCATTGTTCAACACTGCCTTACGACCCGTAACTAACAGTGCTGCGGACTGCGTTATGTTATTACGAGCCGTACGCTGTACGAGACCATTTTTTTTATATGAAGTTTTTATGGTCCGTACGCTGTACGGTCATCTGCGTACAGGCCTTTAACGTCTAGGTATCGATAGTACTTATGTATGACCCTCCTACTACACCTGTTTCCAGAGTTAAATGCTTAATCTCAAAATGCCATAATAGAAACGGAAAGTAAATTTTATATAGCTTCTGCTTCTGTAGTTATTCCTCCACAAATCGATAGTAACGGCAAAGTGTTTGTGTCCAGATACTATCCGTGTAACTGCTTGTGAAGTGCATTCATATAAATCGTCTAGTGCAGTTGTTGAAAGTGTTTCTTAATTTGAATTTGGTTTAGAAGTCTCTACTTCTATTGTGGCTAATTAAATGATAAGGTACCAGATCTCTAGCTATCTACAAAGCTAGCTCTCGTCCCAGTGTCCATCTACTATCTCTTAGAGATCTAATAAGCGTGGCGACTTAAACGAAATGATGAACAGTTCGTGATATATGACTGAATTTTTGGATTGAAACATATTCGGAATAAAAAATCTGTCCCAATTTTAATATCTGAATCCGTGTTACATTACACAGCCAAAAAGCATCTACACTGAAAGAAAAAATCAAGTATTGCGAACTCAAAACCCCACATTTCGCTTTTGATTTCTCACTAAGTACGCAATTACAGAATCCGAGAATGTCGTCCTTGATTTAAGTACGGTTTCTTAAGTTTGTTTGTTCGTGATGTACGTTCTCTTCAAACTTGAATTAAGTTCTTCCAATCTTTATTCAAGTACTGACAGATCTCGATTTAAGTTTTTGAGTTGTTAAAACGTAAGTTCATAAAGTTCTTAAAATAAGTATTTTTACTCGTGCTACTTGACCCAAGTGTGACAATACTTGATCCAAGTGTGACAATACTTGATACAAGTGTGGCAATACTTGATCCAAGTGTGACAATATTTGATCAAAGTATGACAATACTTGATTTAATAATTCCTGAAATTCTAAGATAAATACAAGGCGCAGCTAAGGCATTTTAAAGCTGCCAATCATTGCCATGCTTATGCTAGAAATGTAGGAAATTAGATGCAACCATTGTAAATTTGCTTGGTTTATGCTTATCGGGACTGGATCTCTCGTTTCTGCGTCAAGTGCCTTAGCTGTTGAGCCAATTTAAAACACAAACGCAGCTAAGGCATTTTAAAGCTGCCAATCATTGTCATGCTTATGCTAGAAATGTAGGAAATTAGATGCAACCATACCAAATTTGTTTGGTTTATGCTTACCGGGGCAGGATCTCTTGTTTCTGCGTCAAGTGTCTTAGCTGTTGAGCCAATTTCAAACACAGTTAATGTTCATCTTATGTGAACTTGATTTAGGTCAGCTTTTTTTCTTAAATTTTGTAGATAATAAAAGACTTTAAAAAAAATTATTACATAAGTTTAAATAAAATTTTTACCAGCAAAAAAAAAAGTTTTATTATTTACCGCTGAGATTTGAACCCGAAACTCGTACTTGAAACAAGATTTTCGTACTTGATTTTAGTATTCCTTTAATTATACGCGATTTAAGTACTCTTTTTCTTATTTTAACAAACCATTTAACCATTATTGGTTTAAGTATTTGTATATTCATTTGAAGTATTTCATTTTAATGAAGTGTTTCATGTTCATTCGTATTAGTTTTAGCACGGATTTTTTCCATCAGTGTTTGACTTTCTTGACATTTTGACGATGTTATAAATCAAGTTTTGTAAAGCAAGTTGAACATTAAAAAAAAAAGCATTCGAATTTTGTAGCATGTTCGTTACAGACACGACCCATATCATCCGATGCTTTAACTCCAGGTTTGTTTTAAACAGGTGTACCTTGAGTCTTCATCAACAACATTTTAGGTATTCCATGTGTAATAACGGGGAATCTCAGTGCACAATAATCTCCTTGCCAGAGTATCATTCTGACAAAGTTGGAAAAAGACAGTCATTGTGGTGTCAGCAGGAGATTTAATCCTGTGTTGAAAGATATTATCATCAAAAAAACACGCTGTCCGTTTTCTAATTGTGTTTTGCAAGATGTTTAACAGAAGGATATATTTTATGGAATGGAAGTCAAGCAGCCCCTATGGTGCTTTATTGCTTGATAAATTTGTATTTCATTGAATGGATGTATTCAGTGCGCAGCTTGAAAATCAAGTGATCGCTTACTCTTTTAATATATATATATAAATATATTTAATCGCACCTTCATTATTGCAGTTCAAATTATAGCTTTGAATTCTTAATAAAGCACAGCTCAGCTTTATCACAAGACTGGATTTTCCTACTACGCGTTCGGAAGTCCACTTATTTTTCACCATTGGCTTTTTTATAAACATGCCATTTTTCATGCAAAGTGATGTTGGATTGCAAACTCCACAGGGACCGTCAATCATCTTCTTAATAACCGTGCCGTACATATTTTATTTTCTTCTGGATCTGATATTTCAGCGCTAATTATATAGTCAGTTTGTAAATTCCGTAAATTCGATTATATGCTAATACGATAACTGTGACTTTTCACGAAAGTGAATAAACGACTGGAATATTAAAACAAGTGGAAGCGGATACCTTCGGTATCGGGTATAAAAATAAGATTTAATATTACCCGTTACTGGCAATAAAATAAGTTTTGGATCTCAGTGATATCAATCTTGTCAAATTGTTAGTTTCAAAAAGGCCTCGAAAAGCTCAAAAAACATTATTGTGTCAAAGAGTTGTTGTTATTAAAAGCACCGGGTTTCAGGGTCAAAAGAGTTGTTAAACAAAGACGTCCATCCAATATTTTTACCAAAATACAAAAACAATGTACAAGAGTTTTTCGTTTTAAATGGTTTATTAAAGGTATTGGAATTTAAGTTGACGATTATGAAGTTCGGCTGGCGACAAGTTCAACGGTAAATAAAAAAAAACTGTGAAAATAGAAAATTTAAAAATCTACAAATAGAAAAGTCAGTGCAAGAAAGGCTGGGCTGAACTCTGAAGGCAGCTAGTGCTTAAAAGGGGAAAGTCACGCCGAAAATTTTCTATTACGTATGCCAAACACGACATGAAACTTAAAAACTTTGCACGATAAGCCAAAGCTGGCTGGCTCGGTTGAGGGTAAGGAAGTTAGCTGGGGTGCGGCAGACGGTTATGGCAATGGATTAGGAGCTGTGCCACTCATTCAGTTCTCAGTGTCAACTGTGACTGCTTAGGAGAAAGGGGGACGCAAGTAAAATAAAAAAGAAAAAAAAGAACGAAATACAAAGTGAAATGAGCGCCAAAAAGAAGAAAGCTAAAGGTTGAATATGTGATTGTCAAGGGGTGCCAAATTGTCAGACGAAAGTTGTCAACTAAATAGAGACAAACTTCTTGTGAAGTCTCAAGACGGACCAGATGCCCTATAAACTGCAGCGACTGTAAAAATGGATACTTTTGATATATAAATCAAGTAAAATATAAATAAAATAGGCATTATATGTTAGGCGTATCCGATAGATTTGACCTCGATTTAAACAAAAATACATATACGATTATATATAAAACTATAAAAATACTTAATATAAAATTTTGAAATATTTAATTTTCAACATGTCAAACTAGTAAAGAATATGAACAATTTCTGTAAATTTTATACCTGCAATCTCTGCAATACGGATGGAATGATGGCAAGTTATACTAAACTTTTGTGAATGCAAAGATAAATTCACTTAATTTGATTTAATACAAGGGACATACTGTAATGCTTATAAAAATATCATGGGCTTTTGCCGTGTAAAAAATAAAACTGTATTTCTGCTTTCAAAAAATAGCGTATACAGTGAGCTTAAGCGAAACAAAACTTTAAACCTTGATAAGATAAGAAAACCTTTTCACCTAATGTTAACCGAATCTGGGCCTTGTCAACTTTCTAGAGACCAACCACGACTCAGATAAGCTATTAAAGATTTATTTTCTGTACAGGGTATATTTTAAGCGGGCGGGGCAAAAAAAAAAACAAAAATAAAAGAAAAATATAAATTATTCGGCATTAAGGCTGAAAATCACGTACGCCGGATTTCTGTTCTTGTATATTTTCTATGTCAACGATGCCAAAAAGGCGCCCAGGATGATGACAATGACAATGACGAAGACGAAGATGAGGGTGAGGTTGAGGAAATAGAACGCAGTGATGAAATCATTCTACACAGTGATCATCATCCAAACCGTGTGGATTTTTACTGAATAGAAATGAAATTGAAAATTATGCAAGTATGGGTATGCGTGTGGGTGTATGTGTGTGTGTGTGTGTGTGTGTAGGTGTTTGTGTCTGTGTGTGAATCTTTGACTGAGTTGTATTGTCACTTGTGTTTGACTGGGTGCTCGATGACGATGATAATAATGATGAAGCTGTTAGTTTGGCTTGACTGGTTAATCAAGTTGTTAAGTGAATTGGCTGTGCGAGCTCTCCCCCACCACCCCATTCTTTATAAACGTATATACATATGTATGTGTGCCCCTAGCTTTTTGTGTGGATTAGTGAGTGAGGATGGGTGGTTGGGTGCAAGTGGTGCGAGTGACTTGACTGACCATCAGTTGCACCACGGAAATTTGACGTCAGCTCAAAAGCTATGGGCATTAATGCGTTATATCTGCTAAAATGCATCTGGCCTCTACAGCCCCAAAACAGCAGTATACTCTATATTGCCCTTTCCACAAACGAATTTAATCTTCTCAATGCCCTCCGCTTATACCCGTATCTCGCCGCTTTCCTCAAACACTTTGCAGTTCGGTGCTTCCCTTTTATCACAAGCTGAAAGTTTGCCCTCCAAAAATAAACACAATTTCTTTTTTCCACCAACCTCTTCATATCAACCCTTTGCACTGTGGTCGCTTGTTTCACAGTTTCGCTCTTTTCACTTAGTTATGTATATATTCAGATATATATATATATGTATATATATATTTTTTTTTTCTTTTTCATCTTAAGCAGCTGCATCTGCTGCTTAAACCCCGTTCACTTCACCCGCTGTAACCGCTTTTGGGTTTGGCTTACGAAAATTGTATTACAAGTTTTCTATAATCGACTTTTGGATTTGTGGCCATCGAGTTTGTCGAGTTTCTCGCTGCAGTTTTGTACTTCGTTTATCAAGCTTATCACAGATATCGTTAAGTTTTTACCAAGCTTTAGCCCACTTAAAACTGGGCGTACATAAGTACATACATAATTTACACTGAGAAAACAAATCCGTTCTCTTCAACCAAAAACAGTTTCTTATTATAACCACGATTTTCTTAAACTAAGGATGAATTTTTTTATAGCCGCCACTACGTTTTATGAACAAAATGGTCTCAAAATTGTTTTAATATTATAAAAATGTAATGAATATGTTGAACGATTTGTGCTTGAAATTGGACAATTCGTTTTAATACTCGATACCGAAGGTAAAGAGTATATTGGGTTTGTGCAATGTCCGTCATGCTGTCCGTCCGTCCGCATATTCGCAACTTTTTACCACACTCTTCAAGTGAGAGATTTGAAACTTTATAAATGTCTTACAGTACAATTAATATTTTTACAGTAAAGAAACTATTTTACAGTAATGCTTTTATTTTACAGTAAATCTCCAATCGATTGTCAGTTGATGTTTATCGATATGTTATCTGTGTGCTTATTCGATATGCTATGAGCCATTCTCTGATAAGCACGTTCCATGCTAAGATCAAACATACATACATGCATATGTGTGTACGTTCACTGAGAAAAAAGGACAAATGCTTTTAGTTTATCTTACATTTCGTTATTTTTTTTATGGTATTCAAAATCCAACGTTGGTCTTAAAAAATTTTATTTTCGTTTTTTTTAATTATAACAGATGTCCTTTATTTAAAAACCGGTTGTTCATATTGGGTCATAGTAAAAATTTTGGTTGTACATTTGCTACAAGTAGAACAACGCACAGTGCCGCTTTTTCTGAATTTTCGTTGCAAAAATCATAACTTAGGGACCAAATGAGATAATTGATCAATTTAAAAAGCATATGATAGATAATTAATTAACCTATAAAATGAACGTTCTGTGCCTATTTATGAGTAAGCAAAGTTGAAAATTGTTTTTGTTTTATTATGTTTTGTTTGAAAGGCGTCGCGACGGTCAATGCATTTTAAACAACGCCATTTCGCCCTCCAGCACAAATATCATTTTTTCCTAATTATGCTCGATAGCAAAGGTAAAAAGTATATTGGGTCTTTATCTATGGCATAGTAAATGAAGGTGTCAAGATTGGGCTTCTCAAAAAAAATCCTCCTATTTCGCGTACTATCCGCTCTGCTATCCCATAAGCTCAAAACCCATGGATACTTTGTATATCCGATCTGAAGTCCCATTTAAAATCCAACCATTTTAAAAAAATCTTAAAATCTCTTATCAGCTGCCAGTAATATTCTTGATTCAATCTTGGCTTCTTCTCACCTCAATATAAATTAATATTCCTCTTATTATCAATTCACTGTTTAATTAAAATTGGCTCTACTTCCAAACATCTTTTACAATGAATACAAGCAACACGTGGAGGCCATATATTGTCTCGATTGTGTACAGGACGTGAGATACATTTAGATAGTTTTTTATGGTTTGAACCTTAAAAAATTGTTCCACATATACATATATATACATATATATATAATGAATCAGCAACACTTTCGCGACGACAGTTATTCTGGACTTCTACAAAACACCTGATTGTGCTTATCATTCTAGCGCCATCTAGAAGCACTATCTGAACGTTAAAAAATAATTAAAGTTTATATAAAAACTAAAAATTTTTGTTTTAATATTTAACGCTGTGGTATGGCAGTGTTTATGAGATTCGCTTACAAATCAATCATAATGTTTCCGTTATATATAGTAAATAAACAAGTTTTTGGATAAAAGACATTTTATATTCTTAAATATAAAAAAAAAAAAAACTAAAGTACATAGGTGTCGTTGGTAGTTGAACCCAATATTTACGTCAACAAGTTGTTCGCCATCAGATTTGTTTTTAAACATTTTAAATGAGGCAGGCAAAGCATCTTTGATTGTTTAGCTGCGAAAAGTTGCACGGAGAAGGGGGCAGTGATAAAATGAATAAAGCACAATCCATGAGTAAAGCACAATTTGTGCTTGGGATATGAACAATTAAGGGAACGGTAATTATAGAATATTGTAAAGTAATTGATCTATTGCAGAGTGAGCTAGCCTTTGTATCTTTTCAGATTGCCAGATAACTTAAATGTTCTGAAGAAATTAAGAATATTCTTCGTCGTCAACATGCTGCACACTAATAAGCCAGACATAATCGAGGTTTTGGAATACTTTAATGAAACATTGATTGAAGAGATTTGGTTGTGCTACCAGAAATGCATTTTATAAAATGGGAGAATACCGATGATACGTCAAAGTTTTGGGCAGAAGTTTTGGATTATAGGGATGCAATGAAATGTCAACACATTCGCCCCTTCAGCAGCCTTTGCTTTCAAAATAATGAGTTTGCCTAGGTCAAACGCAGAAGTGCAACGAGTTTTTAGTGTAGCTTGTAATAAATAATTTAAGAAATGGAATGCATTTAAAAACTCTAAATGCTATTTTAGCCATAAGGTTGGTAATTGAAAACTTTAACAATTTGAATTTTAAGATTTATAGTTCAAATTTGTTTGTTAATTTACAGGTATGGTCTTAAAATAGTGGGATGTGCTTGTTTTATTACACATTGCCATCTTATTATTAAGAAATGATTTCGGAACCGGAGAAAGATAAAGCTGCTATCGAAGACGTCATCGGTATTGACGATCTTTCTTTGTTACAATAAGTTACAATAAAATAATCTCAAAAAAACATTGTGTTTTATTTACTAACCAGAAGTCTTTATTTACTTATGACATATGACATACCTCTTTAAAAAATTAACTTTGTTTTCAAGCAGTTTTATATTTCTAGCAATTTTGTTTAATCAATTTAGCTATATTAGCCCGTGAAATTCTAGCAACACTGCTCTCATAAGAGTATGCTCATAATTAACAGTTTTTGTCTGTCTGCAAGTCAACTTGGATTAGATTGGACTAGCAAACTAATGGTAAAACAATTTAACTAATTTATTAATTATTTTTATTTGCATTTGTTTCGATGGTTGCATTTATTTATGTATCTTGTCCCGTAGATTATTTGACTTTGAAATAAGGCCGGCTAGACGATTTGGTTGTATTAAAAACAGGAGGTAGGCCCTGCTAAAATGTTAAATGCAAAGACCAAGAGACGTTCTTGTCGATATGAACAGTAAAAACAGCTGGTGAAAATCTATAAAGCATTAGACGAAGAGTTTTCTTTTTAAATATAACGAAAAGTCTGTATAAAATAATCATCATTGTTTGTGCAATAAATATTCCAAATCGAAATTGTGTTTGATTTAATTATGCAAACAACAACATGAGAAACAAGGCAATGGAAACAATAGGTATTTAAAATAACGATAAAAATTGAAACGTATACGTGTTAGGTTGTTGTTGTGTTTGTGGTGTCTCTTTAAAGCAACAAATTGCGGTGCTTGTTATTATTATGGACACACACACACTAAAACACAAACGCACTCACTCACACACACTTGAGCAGAAGGGGTTTCTTATTTTGTTTTTTTTTTTAGCAAAATGCGGATGCGAACGGCGTAAGGAAATTGGAGCGTGAGGCACTTGTGTCATTTGTAATTGAAAATGAAAATGCAGAAAGGCAACAACAAAAGGATATGCCGACAAGCACAAAACAGGAAAACAAAGCAACATTGGTATGCTAAACAATAAGTAAAGTCGACTTGAAGATACTCTGTAATGTAATTTAACGTTGATATAATTTAAGCTGAACTGAAAGTTTAATACTAAGTACAATATATTTTTTACATATCTGAAACACACAATAAGTTTTACTTAAGCTCAGAGGAGCGAGAAGCTCGGGCGGTCGTGTGGTCTAGGCAATATATGTACATACATGCTTACTTTGTGCGAGTGTAGGCGGCATTTTTGAGTTGGCTGCCAATAATAGATGTAATACTGCGACTTTAGTAACAGGATATGGAACAGGAAGAGGTACAGCAACGACAGCAACAACAGCAAGGACTTAAAGCTTCGCTAGCCTGTCAATTTATATGCCGTATGCGTGCTGTCAATGAGCATGAATATGAAGTGCCTGCCAGCTAGACAGCACCGCTTTCCTCATCTCCTCCCTTCTCAACCATCCACACTCCCTTTTGTTACTCGCTGTTCGCCTGTTGAACGAGAAGCAGAAAGAAAAGAGAGAGAGAGAGAGGGGGGCATTCGTCAATCGACATTTGTGAGTTGTCGTTGGATTGTCAGTTGTGTCGCTAGAGATGCGCTTTTAATAAAAAACATGTATTTATTATTAATATATATAACTAAGGTAAACAATTTGTAAGCAAACATTTTCTGAACCCTTAGCGCAAATTATGTCGATCAAACTTGAAAGAGCGCACTATTTTTCATTTAATCTTCATGGAATGTTCATTAAGAAAAAAACAATTAAGTTTAGGTATTTTGTTTAATTCAGATAATATACATTTTTTTTTTCTTTAAGACAAAATGTTTTGATGATAATTCTTTTATTTTTGGTTTATTGATTAAAAAGTAACTTAAATGTATTTATGTTCTTAAAATACTCACTTACCTTCAGTTCAAGAGAATTGTCATTTCGCACTCTCAAATAAGTCGTGTCAGTCCTCGTGTCACGCAACCATATCTCTCACATAGCATCGCATCGCACTCAGTCGTCAGTTGTTGTTACTGTTTGGCATCGAAAGCCACTAAAAACTAAGGACTCGGGACACACTAATCAACAAACATTTACGTCGACATTGCGTGCATATTAAACAGTTAAGCCAGCCAGCCAACAATAACTAAGCACACACACAAAGAAAGAAAGTGGCAGTCAAAAGAGTTATTAACTTGACTGCCACGAAACTCCTTCGCATATCCGCAACCCAGAAAACTCAACACCCCTTCTTAACCTCCTTCTTAAGCTGCTGCCAATGCTCGCTCTTTTAGCTGACTGTGTAGGGTTAAAGGGGATGGGGGTTGGTTGTGCGTTACGTAAATTATATTCAGCAATTTATCATTTAAAAGTTTAATGTGCCTCTATAAATTTCAGTTGCACGACTCGAGTGTCGAATGAGAGCGAAGGGCGATGGCGGTGGGGGATGAGAGTATTTGAATTTGGGGTAAGCATGTCTGCTATTAGTTGCAAAATAAATTGCTTAACCCTTGAAAGGCAGGCAGACACAAACACACACACACACGGCACAGTTTTAAAGGTCAAATGTTTGCAAGGTGAATGCGTTTAACTGAATAACTGAAAGGTGAATGCAAAATTAAAACATGTAAATAGAATATTAATGAAGTCTCTGACAAGTCTAATGTGTTAGGCTAGAGCTTAAACTAAAAGTATTGAGCTACCAGTTTACCAGCTTTAAATATGACATTTTGTTTTAAGACTTGCACCATTCGATGCGTATTGCTGTGATGGCTTGTACTCCATGGTTTATATTATTTCGGATCGAAAATTAAAGTAGCACAAAATTAACAAAACAAGTCAGACGGCTCGTTTCATTATTATCTGACCACATTTAAGCCAGAAGTGCTGACATTGCGCACAGGCCACTGACTCCGCCTCGAAATCGGCCATTTCGCGTTTGGTATGCGGCCCAGCTAAGACGCCAAACAATATCAGTTCTGACACTTAGCTTAAGTCTAAAGCCCGCTCCACACTTCGACAGTCGTCGAATG
Organism: Scaptomyza polygonia; assembly: GCA_035044585.1. Classification (NCBI taxonomy): domain Eukaryota; kingdom Metazoa; phylum Arthropoda; class Insecta; order Diptera; family Drosophilidae; genus Scaptomyza; species Scaptomyza polygonia. The sequence goes on along the minus strand of JAWNNU010000720.1, from coordinate 6,918 downwards.
TTTCAATAAAGGGAAAACGTTGCAGTTGGATAGAACCGATAAAAACAGACCTTATTGCAAAGAGGTGCGGATTTGGCAGGGGTGTACGCTGCCTAATACTTCTGGAGCTGAATTGATGCATTTTTTAGGGAATCGTCAATACCTTTGTATCTTGGCAGCAAATTTTGAAGATCTAGCTCAAAAACTGTGAAAGATATGGGTCTTTCAGACTTTAAACTACGGAGGCTGGCGGGAGAAGGGGTGGGCGTGTCTCCAAAATCTTTTGATGCAGTTTTTTGGGGATTGTTACTAGCTATCTTTAATCGCCCGTATTCCCGAAATAGCATCGAACTGATACGATATTGATGTGATGTGACAACGACTCTAAATTGACGACGACGTCGACGACGACAAAGGGAATAGTCATGAATATTTTCGGTTTCCGGAGTGTAACATTTGATGCATCCTGCTTCGGGGCAAGAAAGCAAAAAATTGGACCTGTCCCTACAGAGAACTTGGGTAAATTTATTTGTAACAATTTGTAAGTGCCACCTATGTATGTATGTATAAGCTAGTGTTGTTTTTGCCGTAGTGCAGCCATTCGCTGATTAAAATAAATTGCAAATAGATTGGATTGAAAAGTTATCACGATAATGAAATTGAAAATTTCCCAACATTTTTTGATACAGGTCTGTTTCCAGCACACCAAAAAATTCCTGTCAGGAATTTGTGATATATTTTGGAAGCGTGGGCACAGGAATTAATAGTGTGACCGTAGTCCACTAATTTGTGGTAAAAATATGTCATTTTGTCTTTTATACTTTAGGAGATACATTGTCACACTGAGGCATCAAATTGAAAAAGTAAACAAACCCGCAAACGCCGACAACACAAATGGTGGGTCAACCCATATTTGCAGCGAAGGCAAGAAAAAGGAAGATTTGTGAACGATGTAAGCATTAATTAACATACTTAAAATAAGTTAACATACTTATATTTAAGAACATATTACAAATTGTATGCACTTACAGTTCAATAATATGGTGCAGAATCCCATGGTGTTTCTCCAAAACTTTCATATGAATGAAGCTCAGTTTAACTATCTTTTTTCTTTGGTGGAGCCGCATATGGTTGCGAATCGCAACACACGCCCAGACGCGATACCATTAAAAGCCAAATTTGCCGTTGTTCTTGAGTAAGTTCATTGCAAGTACTTAACGTAACATAAGAGCAGTATTTAATTGTTGTGTTCATAAGATTTTTCGCAACTGGAGATTTGCAATGCCACATGGGGGCAATATACAGGATCAGCAAGCAGCACTTGGGACGCACGATAGGCCTAGTTTGCAACGCCATCTCTTTAGCGCTGCGCGACGAGTTCCCAAAATGGAACTCAGCAAACATGTTGAAATGGTCGGAAGGTTTCATGGATCGATGGAATTTCCCGAATTGCATCGGTGCCATTGATGGCAAACATTGCGGTATAAGGGCGCCACCCAACAGCGGCAGCGCATTTTATAATTATAAAGTAAGTGTCATTGCAATCAAATTATATATATATGTACATACATAATTTTTAATGTTCCCTTACAAAACAGGGTTTTCATTCTATTGTCCTTCTAGCGGTGTGTGACGCAAACTACAAGTTCACATACATAGACGTCGGAGCTTACGGTAGCGAAGGGGATATGAATGTTTTTTCTAACTGCACTCTGGGACGAGCAGTGTTGTCGGGTAACATCTCGTTTCCCAACGACAACCTAATAAATGGAGTACGCATGCCCTACTACCTTGTAGGAGACGATGCATTCCCGCTACACAAGCGGATAATGAAGCCCTACGGTTCGCGCAAACTGTCTTCAGATGAGAGAATTTTTAACTACCGGCTGAGCCGCGCTCGTCGTTGCATAGAGAATGCATTTGGCATTTTGTCAAAAAGATGGCAGGCCGTGCAGGGCACATTGCTGTGCTTACCAGAAAGGGCACAAAACATTGTTACCGCATGCTGCTATCTGCACAATTTTATGATGCGAACGGGCGCGACGGAGTATTCGAATATTGAGTGGCAGACAGGACCGCTGGAAACAAATTTGGATACCGAAGCTTTTCGAGGTCGGCTACAGGATTACCCAAAGTATGTCAGAAACATAATAAAAGAATATGTCAATTCAGCAGCCGGTGCAGTACCTTGGCAGAATGAGTCAGCGGGTGTTACACAATGAAAACCAAGAATTGCTTAATTCATGTAATATATAACATTTTTATTAATAAATGTTTTTCATTCAGTTTGCCCAGAATGTTCTTGTATTTTTTTAAAAATTAAATTTGTTATTTCCACCTCTGTAGAAAGTGCTACATCACTTGGAAGTTTGTTGAGCAGCTCGTTCCAATATGGGAAAATGTTCCTGGTATTGGATGTGACTTTCAGGACCTTTTCGAACATACAAGCAATGCTCTCCGAGTTGTTCTTTGTTTCACATTCCAAACGTCGTTTTTTCGCAGAATTTGTTTGCTGCAAACAAAATTTGTTGTAATATTTTTAAAGTATTTGTACTAAGGTACTAACATACGAATAACAAGACGACATGCTTGTTTCAGCAACATCAACGACTGCTCCTTCAACTTCTGCCGTGGATATGGCGTCTGGGCTGCACGTCGGGCTGTCCACAAAGATAACACTATTCGTTTGTGTACTTTAAAATATGTTAATTAATTGTACGAAAAAATGTGTAACCTATGAACAGTCTCTCATGCGACAATACAGGTAGGAACGCCATGTGGTCTGCGTATTGCCAGTCTACACAATCGCTTACTTTTGGCGACTCAGATGCAATGCCTCCAGCACTTCCGCTTCTGGCGAGCTTGCTACGCTGGTAGCGCAAGCTGTCACGCAGCGACGTCCACGCCGTCTTGCACTCTTTCGCTAAAAATATTTTTTATTATTTATATATTTAATGACATATTAATATGTTAACTTACGATCTTTATCCAACTCAGTGCCTATGTTCTCCCATGCCTTTCTCACAGCAACATAATCGAAATGTTTTTTGTCGGCCAATCTCCATAGGCATGGTCGCGACTCTATGCTTTTTATAAGTTTTATCTTTTCTTCATGAGAAAAGTTTTCAACACGCTTTTTGCTTTTCTTTTCCATTTTTCCTGCTTGCTGGGCACAGGAAGATATACGATTTGGTATTTCCTGCGCCCAGCGCCAGTGTGTACATATTGTATCAACTCGATACTATCGATAAGCACTTTAGTATTTTTGCTACGTAGCTGGATACCCAGAAAATACGCAGCCAAAAAAAAACAATTCCTGCTACGACGATTATGTATGGAAAAGTGTTTTTTTCGCTGTACTGGATACCCGGCTTACGGCAAAAAATTCGTTGAAGCATGTGCGTAAATTTTGTGTTGAATTATGCAAATCAACGTCCCCGCCCACAACTTTATATGCATTCCCAACCAACGTCAATCGGCATGATGATTGGACGTCGCTGTGCAACTTATCGAAATCTGCGAGGGGTTTGAAAGTGCTACGCATTTGTGCAAAGCATTTCGATGCATCAGATATAGGTGTAAGGAGGATCAAAACAACGGCTGTGCCAAAACATTTTCTAGGCCATGCCGAAGCTGAACCACAGCCAGCAGTTGAGGAGGTCAGCGATCGTGATGAAAAAGATTTCAGCTGTGAAAACTGTTTGCTCAGCTTTCAGATTTTCGAAATACGAGGAAGAACGCGCAACAGCAGCTCGATGATATGGCAAAAAAAAAATACACAGAGTTGCAGTCAGTTTATAAAAAAACATTACACTCAGATCAGCAGGAAATCAGTATGTGAAAAAGCTGAGCTGAAAGAAACCCTCGTTGTGACAGTAAGGAGAACAGGGCTCAGCTTTTTGCCAACATCATAACCAATGATTCAAGGGTTAAGGATTCTGACGCTCAGAAAAACTTGCTGCAAAACATAAACAATGTATCAAGCAAGGCATATGATCATATGCGCAATGTCTTGCAACTCAGTTTACCGTCTCCATTACATAAATGGAGCCCTATTAAAAGACTGGACACTGGCTTAGGCCCTGCCATTGTGTTTAATTTAAAGAGAGAGGTTCAAAAAATGTCAGACAGAAACAAATATTGTGTTCTAATAATTGATGAGATAAGCGGCAGAACAGAGTTAGAATATAACTCTTATGCTGACCAAATCGATGGTTTCTGTGACCTTGGCAAAAACCAACGAACTTAATTTGTTACCAGCAAATTTATGTTTTTAATGGTGCGAGGCATTTTTGAACCGTGGAAGTACGTGGTCAGCTTCTACTTTTCCCATACTGCTATACACACCTCTGTATTGCAAAAATTTGCTTTGGAAAATTTAAAATGTCTGAAAGAACGTGGTCTTAAAGTAAAAGCAATAGTCTTGGACCAAGGCAGCAATAATGTTTCTTGCTATAGACTACGTGCATCTTTTTAAAAGCATTCGAAACACATTCACTGCAACTGATCTAAAAACACATGAGGTTTATAAAGAAAGCACAGTACGTATGGCTCCCCAATTAACGGATGATCACCTTTCTCCTGGTCATTACCAAAAAATGAGAGTAAGCCTCGCTATGCAGGTGTTAAGCCATAGAATTGAAAAATTTTAAAAATGCAACATTGCTTTTGCTGAGGCAACGAAAAACTTTGTTTCAACAATTAACAAAGATTTGACCTGTGCAATGGTCATTCATTTAAAAGCGGAAACCCTCTGAGGCATCCCATCACACGGATTAATGGTAAATTAGAGGAGCTTGAAGATTTTACAGAATTCGTCGAAAACTTGTGTCCCGTCCGTTATTCTCGTAATATTTGTATTGAGGGTTTGAACCAGGGACCGTAACGGTTATAATTTGTATTGTAAACAATTACAAAATAAAAATTATTTTATAAATTTTAATATAAAAATTATTTTTAACTATTAAATTTAACTTTTATGATAAAAATACAAAATAAATCATAACTTTTATCAGTAACTTTTATTTTAAAAATTGAAAATAAGAATTGCATATCAATTTTTACAATAAAAGTTGAAAATAAAAATTGAATTCAAATAACTTTTAAACGGAGGGAGCTAGATTACATGTCGGTATATATATATATAATACACGCATCAATAGCTTTCATTTGATATATAGTTTTGTATGTACAAACGCATGTACATCCATGCACAAATATATGCATGTTTACACAATAGTCTAGGTTGGAACTTGCAAAATGAAAACAATTCGGGTATAGTATACGATATAAGATTACGATTTCTATTTATTTAATTTAGCGGAAAGGTTGCATCTTAGATCAGTTACAACTAATTTAAGTGCTGAAAATGCCCTTTCCACTGATATTTGTGTAGCAGGCACGGAATGAAGTATGGAAGCCAGGCGGTACAGCCGAGGGTATGTCCACGTTTAAGTCTATTGGCTTTGGCGAATACCCCTGGATTTCCGTGATCGCCAACTTTAGCTCCGGTTCATCCGCTTCCTCAGACTCTTCGGACTCAGAGGCCACCTCTATAGAATTTAAAAACTCATTCAAAAGTGAGCACGTGCTTTGCGAAGTTAATTCAACAGCATTTTCCGCTGGAATTGACTCTGGCACGGGGGCTTCTAATGAAACCTGTTTTACATTTGTTGGGCACTTCTAATAAACAAAAAGAGCGTAATATTTAATTGTCATGTAAATATGTTTATTTTCATAAAGCTTACCTTTTTGTTCAGTGCTAGAATTGGGCGCATCAGTCCTAACAAATGGTTTTTGGCTGCCGCCTGCTGAAGAGGATTCTTAAGAAGAATCCGCCGAATTCTGGGATCCAAAAAAATTGCAGAGAGAATAACATCATTAGGTGTAAGAATACTCTCACGACTCTCCAAGCTATTGGCTAGATCTTCCCTATGAATATTACTAATCATAGACTTAATAGTTAATTTTGTTTCTAACCAAAGCTTGTAAGGTCACCAAAATAAAGCTGTTCGCTTTGCAACTTTTTAGTGGCTACAGAAATCGGCTCCAGCATAGACAGCAACAACTTGATGTCAGCCCATTGTTTATCCGCCAACCTCAAACTTGCAGGTAGTTGTTCCAGGACGAACTCCTCATAAATGCAAACACTTTTAAGCATTTGATATGTTGGCAGTGGTTGGCAGAGGTAGAGCCCTGGTAGCAATTGCTAGCCTAGACAATTATAATAAAAAATTGTTCATTGCCTACATTAATTACTAGTGTAATTAGATGTGTGCCCTTACCTGAACGTCGGAGTTCGCAATGTTTTTACAACCGTGCATCATCATTCAAGAAGTCTTTTACTGCAAGTTGCATGGAGTGAGCAGCACAGTGGATTGACGAGATTGAACAAACATTTTTCTCATTCATCAGCTCCTCGTTTTCAAGGTCAGGATTGAGCACACTTTCGGGGTCTACGTTCAAGCACTCAATCGTTTCAACTACACACTGAGAGGCATGATAAGGCTGTGCAAGGACTTATTCGAAGACTCCGAAGTACAGTTTGTTGTGCTGAGCAGATTCAACCAAGACCCGCTGAAGAACTATTTTGCAACGCTTCGCCCCAAACTGGGAAACAAGACAAATCCTTCTGCTAGAGAGATTCATTATCTGAAGGCGAGGATAGCGTCAATAAAAATTCTAACGCAAAACTAATTGTGCAAAAAAAATTGCAAGACTGATTTTGATTTAAATTTGGATTGGAACTAAGCGCCAGAAATCGAAGAAAGTACAATTGAAATTTCGACACCTACAATGCTAGCAGCTACCAACATAGATGATAATCAAGCTTCCACCCAGCAGCAGCGAGGTATTTTGTGGGCTACGGCATACGGTCGCAGCTTTCCACAAAAATAAAGTGCGAAAAATGCGACGTCATAATGGTTAAGAAGGATAGCT
>JAWNNU010000718.1:0-100642 GCA_035044585.1 Scaptomyza polygonia | reverse complement strand
AAATGGTTTTTTTAAATTTCAAACTAAAAGTTTGAAGAATCTTTTTGAATTTGATGTTTATATACAATTAGTTTTTAGATCAAATGAATTTTGATTTTGCATTGCATTGTATAGAAAGAAGGCTCAGAGCTATCCCCAGTCAAGCCCCAAACGATTTCGAACCTTATTTTTTGTTCTTTCTACTTTTTTATTAAGCGCTGGGTGCCCCAACGGAAGTCATTTGTCTGGCAAACAAAACAGCAGCAGCAACAACAAAAAAAAGTTGCTTTTGCATGTGCTGTACTTGTTGCTTTTGCTTTGATTACGTCACAAGCAATGCAGCAGTTAAATGAAGAGGCTTAGGAGGCACTCTTCTCTTGTCACATTTGACTGGGATAAGGCAGCTGCTGCTGTTGATGATGATGGTTGCTCCGTTATGTGAATACTGAGTTCCCATGGTCAAGAGTTCTATATATATATATATATAAAATATACATATACAAATATATATAAAGTACAGCTAAATGCGATGTGCTGCTCATAACAATGAAGGCTTGTGACCTGTATTCAGGTACGCAAGGCAACGCACGTCAAACAGGTGCACACTTGACTCTAACACTTGTCTCCACTAGCACTTCCCCTACTTTTACTAATGCACTTAAACCATGTGCATACTCTCTGTCTTAGCTACAAATACAAATGAAATTTGAAAATATAAATGATAGTTAAGAAATATGCGCACACTTGCTTCTAAAACTTTTTCCTTCTAAAACTTTCTCTCCCTAACACTTTCTATCTAACAATTGCCTATCTAACACTTTCCAATCTTAATATACAAGTATCAATACTCTTGTTTAGAACCTATGTATTGATCTTGCTGCTGCTGCGAAAGAAAATTTCATCCTTTGTTCACATAACACTCACAAATGTTGTTTTTGGTATTGAAGTTGACCATAACAATGCTAGCGGCTCTATGGTTTTACTTACCTTTGTTTATTATCTGCCTGCAGGAGTGCAAAGCAGCGCCGTGAAACCGGCCCACACTTGACTCCTATCTAATATGTGCGTGCGCACATTAAACAGGCGCAGACATGACGTCTATAACACTTTCTCTCTTTAACACTTTCTCCCTCTAACACTTTCTCCCTCTAACACTTTCAAATCTTTGTCTACAAGTATCAATAGTTAAGAATCTATGTATTGACCTTGCTGCTGCTGCTGCGAAAGAAAACTCTCATACTTTGCTCACTGACCCTTACGATCATGAAATCATGAACGATCATGATTGTTGTTTATGGCTTGCTTGCGGGTGTGCAAAACAACGCACATCAAACAGGCACTCACTAGACTCTATGCTTGTATTCTTTGTTCACTGATTCTTACGATCATAAAAAATTCGTTTTTTATTGCATGCAGGTGTGCAAGGTAACGCATATTAAACAGGCACACAATTGTCTCTAACAATTCTTAGTAAAATAGCCAAAACAGATCCTTTGAGCACCGATTCTCACAAATCTTGGTGTGCTTGTTGCTGCTATTGTTAATAACAATGCGCGATAGGAATGTTCTCTCCTTTGACTATGATGTACTAACCAACCTTGACTGTGTTTTGATTTTTGACTGACAAAATTATCAATCCTTTGTTCTCAACCCTCCTTTGACTTTGATGCACCTACAGGTGTCCATCTGAACGCTGTAAGATTTTGATCTGACAAAATTATCAATCCTTTGTTCTCAACCCTCCTTTGACTTTGATACACTTGCCGGTTCTACGCCAATCAGCCCCTTATTTGACTTTGATGCACTCACAGGTGTCCACGCTTGATCTGATGAAATTCTCAATCCTTTGTTCTCCACCCCTGGTATCAGCGGGGGGTAATAAAAGGGTCGAAAAAAAATCAGCGGGGGGTAATTAACCTGTCAAAAAAATCAAATTTATGGGTGTAATTAAAGTGTCCCAGAACCGGCAATTCCCTACTACTTACGGCATTCCTAAGACCTGTCCAGCGTGCTCTTAGAGTCCCTTGCGAAGTGGCCGAATTTCATGCACTTTAAACAACTCTTGATAGAAACCCCTGCTCTTATTCGGAAAACCGCCCAACCGACCTTGAGGACGCCAGCGGCAAGAGCTTTCTTAGCGTCATCCACAGGCAACTTGATGGAAGCCGTCTGTGTCGACCAGTTGCTGTTGTTGTTTCAATGTAATTATTGATGAGTAACCTACGTTTATAAATTAATGCAACTATGATCCAGTTAGTCTGTGAAAAATTTATCCAATACCACAGGTAGTAAACACACACACACACACTTTGCATAAGGCTTAGACAATTGTTTCGTTATATAGACATACATAAATGCATACTAAATGTGCTCAACATGTGCTCACCCCAAAATATTATATGTTTTACAGCGTTGCAGCATCGAGCAGCTTGAACCGCATGCCAGCATCCAATTTGGCGATTGTTTGGGGCCCCTGTTTGCTGTCTGCAAACGACATCAATTTCGATATTAGGCGCATGAACATGCTAGCCAAGGTGCTAATTGAAAACTACGAACGCATATTTCGGCCCACTAATGAGCGACTTGTTTGCTAAATAGCCTTGTATAAATTCATGTTCATGCAACATGCAACATGCAACATACGGACAACCAATAAAAACAATCAGATGCCCGTACAAAAGCAACAACATCAACTCCAAAGAGACAATATAAGACAAATGGTACATCGCTTGGGAATCGAATGGCGCTACTATTTAATATTTCAGCCATTTGATTATCATAATAAAAACCATTATTTTGATCGTTTTTTTTTTTTAATTTAAATTTGTTGTGTATGCTTAACTATTAATTTACTTTATAACAAAAAAAAAAAAAAAATAAAAATATTTCAGATTCAAATATTTCTTGTAGTCAAATTCAGCGAAAATTCAAAAATAGTAACCAATAAGTCAAAAAACTTAGCTATATTTTATGTACATATGAAAAATATGTATGATCGCACACACACCTACCCAAATAAAACACATACAAATGCATGTTCGTATATTCATTTTGTATGTCCTACGATTTTACCAAAAACAATACTTTGTAGCATACTTTAGGCGTTTTCAATGCATAATGGTTAATAGCGATTTGTTTATGTCATGTGATAAGATTGTAACTAGTTATATACATATATATGTATAAACTTTACTGTATTTGACATATAAAAAACAATATCAAGAACAACAAACAAAACTTGCATTTTGAAAAGCTTTGTAAACAATAACAATATAAATCACAGAACCAAAATCAAAATCAAATGCAACATAAACTGCGTAATTTAAATATGTTTGCTATCTCAATAAATTTTGAAGGTATTAGAAACTTGTTCCTTTTCGATTATGTAACTATTGTAAGTTGAAAGATAAAGAATAGTTTACCGCTAGCCAAGTCGCGGATGCTGATTTGTCCAATATTAATCTTGATACCAACAAGATGATGGTGTTACCGGCTTATAAAGCAAAGCCTCTAACTTTCTCATCTCCCCCAAAAATGCTTACCTTCATCCTAACCCCCTAACGTCATTCCGGGATGGACTAAGGTGTCTCTCCAACCGTGCCGAAAGTCAACTTGGCTGGGGGTCCGGACAAAACACTCGCCCAGTCTCTTATGGTGAGCATAGGTAGATAGTTACCGCCTATTGTAATGATCCTTACCCTTTCTTCACCACTCGTGGGGTCAATAATAAAGAACAAAACAACAGGAAATATAAGTGCAGCAAGATATCCCTAGCCACCAGGCGTAACCAAGAAAAAGGACGCAGTCACCAGCTAGTTTGACAAATCAAGCCTGGTCTGGACGATATATCACCAGCATTCTGTGAAGTAGGCCCGGCGCGTGCCTCCTTCACATTAACTAAATAAGTTTACAATTATTAGAGTAGAGAAAAATGATTTATTATGTTTTGTTTGAAAGGCTTTTACAATTTAACATTTACATTTTTGGAACTATGTCTTTTTCTACTATTTTACCTCTAAAAAAATCGGGGCAACGGCGGGCAGATCAATTTTTTTGCATTCGATTAAGGAAATCAGACAACTTTGAAGGGCTATATGTTCTAAAAAAAAATATTGTTGTATTATAGATATAAAATTAGAAATCGTTGGAGAATTTCGTATTAAATAGGTTCATTCAATATTTTGTAAGGGCAAAACTATTTTTGATTTATGCAACGCGAAATCAGAAGAAGCGCCACTGTGCGGCGTCTTCCAGACATGACTTTATAATTTCTGTACAAAATTTATTCAGTTTTAAACAGCTGTTTGTCACTGTTGTCATGCCAAAAGCAAGAACCAAATGGAGCCTTATAATTTCGAGGACTTCAATTAAAATAAAGTTCATTATATGTAGTTATACTGTGTGTGTGTATTTTTTTCTTCATAGAAGGCCATGAAGGTTGTATATCTTTCAAAGATACTGGTGGGTAACTCTTAGCATGCACGATTTTCACGTACTAAACACACCCTGCGAAACAACGCGCCACATACCAAAGGGATCACGGTTAAAAATTACTTCTTGGGGATGGGTGGCCTAAAAGGCCATCTCCTTAGTCACCCTGTGCTTGGGTCATCCTTCTTTCTTCCTGGGTATTGCCAACTACTCCGCGTCGCTCTCTTTTGCACCTCCATAGGTCCTTCTGGATGCAAACGATCCGCTGGGCTAACCCATTCCAGTTCGCGTCAGATTCCATCATACAATTCACCAGTACTTCCACTGGTGGTAGAGGTGTTGCTCCTGCTAGGTATTTCGGGTAGTGATACAGAACATGCTCAGAGTCTTCGCCGACTACTCTGTTTGAGGCTAATAACACAGCCTGTTGTCCAGCATGACTCCGAGGTACTTTATGTATGACTTTGACTTGATGAAAACATTACCAACCTCCACCTACGAGGGCTTAGTCATCTGCAAATCCAATAAGCTGACATCCCTGTGGTAGGTGTAGTCTACGTACTCCGTCATGCATCACGTTTCACAGCAGGGGTCCCAATAATGAGCACTGTGAAACACCTCTGGGACGTTACATCGTTTCAGTCCATCCAGGATCTTTAGCAGTCTTGCGTAGATGATTTTTCCAGAATCTTTCCCAGCGTGTTGAGCAGACAAACCGGTCTAAAGCCTGATAGTTCTTCGACTGGTTAGTCTCCCTTTACCAGCAGGACGAGTCGCTGGAAAAACTCTTGGGAATACTTTGAACTGTAGTTGTTTGCCAATTCTTGGGGCCTTGCGGCAATTGAAAGCTTCGTTGTTTGGGACAGGCTCTGAGGTTTGGTCACCAATCTGTCTGCTTGCCTTAGTCACCTCGTCAGTGGTGACTGGGCTAATGTGCGTTTGAGCGAATTGGGTGGCTTTATAACTGACCTCGTGGGTGTTGTGGAAACAGGGCCACTACGATTTTCCTTAGCTCCACTGGGCATGTGGTCCGTAGCATGGATTGGATCATTACCTTTTTGGGAATCCCCTTATTGGCCGTTCCCCATGGGTTGATGTCGGCCTCTTTACATATCTGGAGAATGCAATTGGCTTTACTGCATTTGATGCTATGCTTCAGATCCCGCTTAGCCCTCCGGAAGTCTTCGGCTCTATGGTCAAAGTATGGGTGGTCTCTGGGCCTCTGAGAGAGTCTACTTGCACGTAGGCAATTTTTCTTTAGCTGGTTAATCTCGTCTTTTCACCAGTAGCAAGGAGATCCCTGCCTGTTCTTCTTCTTCTTCTTCTGTTCGGTTCATAGTCGATGGCCTGGTGTTCACTGAAGGTGAATACTACATTTAATTTCCGTTTGACCCCACCTTTCTACCGAGCAGCTCATCAGGGTGAGGTCAATATTAGAGCCACTACTAGCATTCCGGTAAGTTAGTTATTTGCGTCATTCAAAAGCAATAGCAATAACATCCATTGCATAGAACTCTTCCAAAAGGCAGAAGGCCCTGGTGTTTGTTTCTTTGCTGCCCCATTCTACTGCCCATGCGTTGCTATATTCAGCGGGGATTGTCCGCGTGAGTCATCTACGATTTCCTCGAGCATGTTGTTAAACCCTCCCAGTCTTTAGCGTAGAGGTGCGTAACAGCTTTATAATTTAACGCTGCTTATCCGTGCCCTAACACATCAGTCATGGACTGCATTGACTTGTCGATTTTACGGAATATTTATCTGTTTAACGGTTTACAGATAAAGGCTGCGTTGATTTGTTTCTCCCTTGCCGAATGCATCAGAAAGGCCTGTGCGGCCTTACAATGGTTAAGATTAAGCTGTTTAACCTTCATCTTCGCTATGCAAGTGAGTAGTAGGGAACTGCCGGTTCTGGGACACTTTAATTACACCCATTAATTTGATTTGTTGACAGGTTAATTACCCCCCGCTGATTTTTTTTTTTTGACCCTTTTATTACCCCCCGCTGATTTTTTGACCCTTTTAAAAAATTTTAGGGGTGGATAACAAAGGATTGAGAATTTCATCAGATCAAGCGTGGTCACCTGTGAGTGCATCAAAGTCAAAGGAGGGTTGAGAACAAAGGAGTGATAATTTTGTCAGGTAAAAATCAAAACACAGTCAAGGTTGGTTAGTACATCATAGTCAAAGGAGAAAACATTCCTATCTCGCATTGTTATTAACAATAGCAGCAGCAAGCACACCAGGATTTGTGAGAATCGGTGCTCAAAGGATCTGTTTTGGCTATTTTACTAGGAATTGTTAGAGACAATTGTGTGCCTGTTTAATATGCGTTACCTTGCACACCTGCATGCAATAAAAAACGAATTTTTATGATAATAAGAATCAGTGAGCAAAGAATGCAAGAATAGAGTCTAGTGAGTGCCTGTTTGATGTGCGTTGTTTTGCACACCCGCAAGCAAGCCATAAACAACGAATTTCGTGATCGTAAGGGTCAGTGAGCAAAGTATGGGAATTTTCTTTCGCAGCAGCAGCAACAAGGTCAATACATAGATTCTTAACAAGAGTATTGATACTTGTAGACAAAGAAGTGTTAGAAGGAGAAAGTGTTAAAGAGAGAAACTGTTAGAGGGGGAAAGTGTTAGAGGGGGATAGTGGTCCTCCGTATGTTAGTTTAGTAAGACAAGTCCAATCATGTTATTCTGTACACGATCGTCTATGAAAAGCAGGTGGGGGTGCTAATTGATTGGTCCCCTTTATCCATAAGATGAATACTCTCAACCAATCCTGTAGCCGTAGCATTTAAATTTTTAGCGCCATCTCTTTCTTACATGTACTCAACTTTTTTAGTGCGTACGTTTCTAACCTTTGTTTATTTATACTTGTTTTATCTATTAGTCAATTGCTAGGAAAATCTTATATCCTGTATTGACTTCAAAATCAATAAAAGAGATAGCTTTGGTTAAAGTTGTAATAAAAAATTTATTTTATTTATAAATATTTTTATTTTTATTTATTTATTTTTATTTCACTAAGATACATTAATGTGCTTATTGTATAGTTAAAATATTTTATGTTTTATTTTAACCTATTATTCATACATTTTGTCTTTTACTGACTCAAATGTGTTTTGTTTAATCTCTTATTCAAGTTTCTGTATTTCGCAATTAAACGTTCTAGTCTTGTAAGACGCATACTGTAGAAAAAACAAACACATGTATCAGCTCCCTCTGAGGCCAGGTCGGATGACCAACAGCGTGCTGAAAGGTGTTCGCCATATTTAGATTTAAGCAGATGACAGCTTTCGTACTGGAAGAAAAATTCTCGATATTCTTCCAACAGTTCATGATGTTCGGGAAAAATCATTTCATCGAACTCTTTTGAAAATTCATCGATTTTCTTAACAATTGTTTTAAATCCAAAGTTAGAAGTTAGCTCCATTTTGAAGTATACTAGGCAAGCGTTTACTTAAGACTGACTTAAAGGATTATTTTTACTTTCCTCGAAACATTATTCTTCTCATCACTTAGAGTAACATGTGGTATTTTCCATGTAATGTTAGAAATATTTAATTTATACTCCTTAGTTGCAATTTTACTATAATATACATCTTCCATATTCTTAGTCAATACTATTAATTCATGTTTGCAATTTAGTAAAACCTTGTTATAATCTTCAGCAAATCCAAGTAAGTATTTAAGAGGGATAGAAAAATTAAAATATCCGTTTGTCAGCTGTCTATCATCTCCATTGAACCAGCCAGAATTCTCTAACATGTGACTTTCCGTTTTGTTTAAAGAAGCATAGTTTTTTAAGGTTGTTGAAATACCGACAAATCGAGTACGATCAATTTCAATTCCATTTAACTCATATCGAACCTCGTCAAATAAATAACTCATACAATTGTTTTTAAGTTTCCCGTCTACAGCAACCGTGTTATCCGCTAAAACATATTGTGCCCTCAACATTAATAAAACTCTCACAAGGTAAAACATATAAGTCCTGATTCTGAATAGTAATTCTAACTTCATCGTTGCATTTAAATGCTTGTAGATAGGGAGAATAACTATGGTACTCTTTTTTAATTATACTCTCATCTGAATATGCTTTCTCTCGAACATTCAATACACTACTCATTATTTTCTTAATTTTAGACCCAATGATTTTAAAAATAATTTGTTCTCGAGTGTTAGTAGTTTTTTCGTCGACCTGTCGCCTTCTGTAGTATAACTCAAAGTGTTAGCTGGTGGCAGATAGCTAACGTTTTTATTATTATAAATAATCATTCTCGTTGCCTCAAATGTAAGCGAAGTTACACTCTCTTTTCTTAAATTTACTAAGTTTCCGTTCTGATCAACGATCCGTATTATTAACGACTGTATCTCTCTCCTGTTAACTGGTAAATAAATAAGATTATTTGGTTTCTCACTTAATTTATAGCCTGGAGGAACGTTGAGTGCAAACTCATGGAGAGCATGACTTGATACCTCATTTACATATGAACTGCAAACAATGTTACATTCTAAACGAATTGTATTTACTTTTAAAATGTCAACAGGTTGATCTGATATATGCGTTGCATTTGGCTTTAGTTCTTTTTTATTAAATCCAAATAATTGACCAATAGTACGCTCTTTATTAAAATATATCGGATTTTCTTTAGATGAAATCACTACTTGCAGGGTATTATTATTGCTCTCAATTAGAGGATGCTTTAATTCATTTGGCTCTTTTTCCTTAATTTTCTCGCTAATAATTTCACTTATGTCACTAAGCTCATATGATCCCACAGGTATCTCGAAAATATGCTCTCCAATATGAAATAAATTATTATCATGATCCACATTGGGAATCGAGTTGTACATATGGAAATCAATTAGTGCACACTCATAACTTCCATTTAACTCTATGGGCGGATGATAATTTGCCATTAAAATCGAGGTGTTACCCGTCAAAGTTAGTGTTGTTGCCATTCCGAAAGATTATTGTTAAGTGAATTAATAATTCTAGTTTCTTTTATTTTATTTTATTTTAAAGTTGAATAAAATCAGCGAACCCCCTTCTATATCGTCCATTTTCTAGCGGATCATCTTTACTTATTAATAAAAATCCATATTTTTCTCTCCAACAAAATTGACAAATTTTCCTAAAGGACTCCAGTGTCATGTCTACGCCCACATGGTCCTGGTACACATGTTTCATATTAACTTCATCCTGTCTAAACATAATAATTAGATTTCATTGTCACGCACAAGATGTTTTGGGATGCGTGTATACGTTTGACACAAATAGAACGCATCTATATTTTTATGTCTGCCCATACAGAAGTATGCCCGAATGTTAT
Organism: Scaptomyza polygonia; assembly: GCA_035044585.1. Taxonomy (NCBI): domain Eukaryota; kingdom Metazoa; phylum Arthropoda; class Insecta; order Diptera; family Drosophilidae; genus Scaptomyza; species Scaptomyza polygonia. Next base: position 90,891 of record JAWNNU010000718.1, on the reverse strand, counting down.
CCTGTTTTTCACATGCTACGTCGTCGAAAATCATTATAGAGTTCTTTTTGGCATGGTTAGGTGCCACAACATTTTCATTTTTAGAAAATGTGAAATAACCCATTCCTTTTATTGGTCTTATAATTGTTTTTAAATACGCATATTTAGGCTGATATAACGACTTTGAATATAAGTAAATGTTCTCAAACTTTAATCCGTTTGGGCTTTCAATCAAACTAATCATTATATTGGTTTTTCCGCAATTAGAAGGTCCGACAATGAGAGCTCTTATTGAGTTGGGTAACAAGCTACTGTGTCTAAGTTGTTTCATATCACCATTTTTGTAATCGATATTTTTTATTTCAATATCAGTTTTTTGTTTTATTAAACTCATATTAATGATACTTATTTGAATAGACCGTTACTTACTAAAATCTCATTGAAGAATAAACAACAAATAAAATGGTGCTGCGCTTTTATAAAAGAGCTAGTAACAAAACACCACTCTACCTAGGTAGAGGTATTGTAAATAAAATAATAAACTCCTTACCAGTTGAGCTACACATTCCGGGCTATCAGTTTTGTGGTCCTGGTACAAAGCTTAAAGCTCGTTTAGAACGTGGTGACAAAGGAATAAATCCCCTGGATGCCGCTTGTAGAGAGCACGATATAGCCTATTCTAAACATAAAGATCTGGAAAATCGTCATAAAGCCGACTCAATTCTAGCAGAAAGAGCGTGGGAGCGTGTTAGAGCCTCCGATAGTACTTTCGGAGAAAAATCCTCTGCATACTTCGTAACCAACGCAATGAAAGCAAAGAAAAAGTTTGGAATGGCTCTCTCACAAAAGCAAAAGAAACGAAAAGCATGAAAAAAAAAAAAAACATTCATGAATATCGTTCGAGTCGCAACCAAAGTGTTAAAGAAAGAAAAACCATTTGACATTCAATCTGCGATTAAAGTAGCACGAAAAGCTATATCTAAAACCATTGGAAATAAGAAAAATGCAGTAATTATTCCTTGAGTAATCATCATTCCTAATTGGAGGTTTTTTACCACTTGTACCAACTTTAACAGCACTCAGTGCATTAGGTGGAATTGCATCTGGAGGAGCAGCTATTGCTAAAAGCATTAATAGTGCTAAGAATGCCAAAAAAGAGTTAGGAGAGAATAAACGGCATAACAGAAAAATTGATGCTATTGCCTTAGGTAACGGACTCTACTTAAAACCGTATCAAAAAGGTTTTGGTATAACATCAAATAAAAAAATTAATTTTTTATGAATGAGCTGCCCAACAAACCACTTTCGAACATTGATATTATAAACTTCGCGCGCAAGCATATCCCACATTTCAGAGGGGTTTATATGAGAAACTCCTTACCGAAACAAGTAAGAAAAAGAGAATGTGGTATTGTTAATTTGGACTCGTCAACTGGAGCTGGAACGCATTGGGTAGCTTACTATAAGGCGGATGAGGAATGCAGATATTTTGATAGTTTTGGAAATTTAGCACCACCTTTAGAACTTATAAGATATTTGGGAGAGAACATAAAATACAATTATAATCCAGTACAACGATTTGGAACATTTAACTGCGGTCACTTATGTCTTAAGTTTTTAATCCTTGTCCCAAAATCGCTTTTAAAGTAAATGATTGAATAAAGAAAAAAAAAAAAAATATAAATATAAATATTTTCTTCAAACTATCTTAGTTTGTTGCAATTATCTGACTAGTTCACATCTAGCCCTATGGTTACACCACTTACTCGCTAAAGAAAAACAAAAAAAAAAAAAACAACTAAACAAGACCCTGTTATTAGAACCACGTTAAATTAACAGCTGAACAAGATCCTGTTATTAGAACAACGTTAAAATAACAGCTGAACAAGACCCTGTTATTAGAACAACGTTAAAATAACAGCAAAACAAGACACTGTTATTAGAAAACGTTAAAATAACAGCAAGACAAGCCTCTGTTATTAGAACAAAGTTAAAATAATAACAAAACAAGACTCTGATATTAGAGGCACGTTTAAATAACATCTAAACAACAACCTAGGCTTTACTCTCTGATCGAGTTTATTAGATTCCTTCTATAAATATATTAAAACGAATGAACATACACTTAAGGAACTGACAATAACAAGAAACGCGCTGAAAAGAAAATTTCAAAGTATTAAATTAGGAAAAGCTGCGAATGAATATCAGTTAGAGGAAACATTTAAGCCGTTGACAGAACCTCTTAAAAAGATGATTAAAGAAAATATAGAAATTAAACCCCCTTCCCGAATCAAAAAAGAAGAAAAAAATATGAGTAACAATGAGGTGCAAAGAAATGAAGATTACACTAGTGAGTTTTATGATGCATTAGATGGGGAAGTAGATGGGAAGCAAACCTTCCATGAATTGCTTATACCGAGCGACCAAACCTATATTAACCCCGCTCTAGTAAGCAATGAAGAGTATAATCAGACAAACGAAATTAGTGTTATTTTACTAAAAACAAATGCTCACAGAAGAAATCATCGGCCTAATGAAGCAAAAGCTCATAAGCTTTTGTCTTTCGTTGGTGACGGTTGTGTTTTTGAGTGCTCTCAATAATATATTGTTTTCTTGTGTGTTTTACGAAGTTTTAATTGGTTTTATTTGGTAAACAATTCTGGCAGTGATCGCAAATATACGTTATATATATATATTTTTGTGTGCATCAATTGATTGCCGACTTTAATCACATTTTAACTTGCAGTAGAACTTACGCTGCAGTGCTTTGCAATATATAAAACAAACGCATATTAATACAAACATATATTTGCGTCTGCTTACTCTGTGTACTCTGTGTTGTCGTTCGTACACTAACAACAAACAGCTTGTCTATTTTTCTTGCTCTTGCTTGCCAGCATCAGTCCTCTCACGTTTTCGTCCGCTCTTATCCAACGTACGTGCGGATAAATTTGCTAGTGCGCTCACGCTCTCTCGCTTAAGCGCCCTTCTGATTTTTACCGTTTCTATAGTGCTCATTGAATTGTCACTTTCTTACTTCTTTCTAGCACCCTACTTTTTGTTCGATAAAGAATATCAACTTTTCTAGTTCATTCCTTATTTATTAAATTATTATCGATATGCTTGTTTGTTGCAGTTCAAGTTGCAAATTGGTTGGGTCAAACAACCAAGATTTCATTTTGTGTAGATTATGTGATAACATGATCCACTTGAAATGTTCTGGCTTTACAACTAAAATTAGAGACTGCTTACTAGCAAATACTGGCTTGAAATGGTACTGTGAGCCCTGCAGAGAAGTGGTAAATGAATCTTCAAAGTTCATTAGGCAGACTCACGCAGGCTTTAAAGCTATGCAGGTTGCGTTTAACAACTTGCATGTATCCTTCAAAGAGCTAGAGTCCAATTTTAAAAATGGCAGGGTACTGGTAAATTCCCCGAAGCGAAAAAAGGCTTCGGACAGTAATTCGTTAAAAGTGCCACCTACCCAACCCATCAAACCTCTCCTAGTCCCTTGTGCAAATCCTCCAATGGGCACATTCACAAGCCCATTGATGTTATTTAATTCGCCTGCTCGCAACCCGGATATTAACAGAGTCAATGACTCTACTCCCGATCCCATAAATGAACCCTCAATTTCAACAGCATGCGTCCCAATTAATTCTACTATAGGTTCACTTGGGGCCCCTAAACCTCTAGTTCTTGTGCCTATCAATAAATTTATATTCGTGTCTAGGCTAGCTTCCGACACTTCGTTGGAAGATGTTAGTGCGTAGGTAAAAAATAAAATAGACTCTCCGCTTATTAATGTTGAAAAGTTTAAGTTTAAACATGCCCGAAGCATATCTTCCTTCAAGTTGAGTGTTTCACCAGAACTTTTCGCAACAATATGTTCTGAAAAGTTTTGGCCACCAAAGCTCGTGGTAAAAGAGTATGTTAATCGGCGAATCAATGTTAATGACGGTATTAGAATCAGTAGAGCACCGCCTGTTATCCATCCTGTTGCCTCAACTTCGACGGCAAAAAACTAATAAAAGTAGTTAGCTTGGCCTATCAAAATGTTCGAGGCCTTAACACTGAACTGTCTGAACTTTATGTAAACAGCTTGTCCTTTGATTCACAGATAGTTGCATTCACAGAAACCTGGTTAAAACCTAATATATCTGATTATTCCGTTTTGCCTAATAAGTATAACTTGTACAGATGCGATCGCACCACCCACAAGGGGGGCGGTGTTCTCATAGCTGTTGACTCTTGTATTTCCTCTGAACAGATTCATTCACATGATCATCCGGGTATAGAGTTTCTTTGTGTTAAAATATTATGTAGCGGCCGCTCATTGTATATTACTTGCTCATATATTCCTCCCAATTCTGATAATAACATTTACATATCCCATCTGAATGCCCTGCAACTTGTAGGGTCATTTTTGACGGATATTGATCAACTTATAGTGGTTGGTGATTTTAATTTGCCACATGTTGTATGGTCTGTGAATGACACATCTTCGGCGCAATTACCGGCCACTTCTGATGATTTTATCGAGGGCCTTTTAGAGTTAGGCCTATCACAAGTTAACAGGGTGCATAACAGTAGTAATAAAATGTTAGATTTGATATTCGTTTCTGATTCTGATTGTAGTAATGTTAGTAGAGTATCCCCTCTAGTGCTTCCTGAAGATACCTACCATCCAACTTTAGAACTTTCATTTGAACTGTTGAATCTTAGATCAACAACTAACAATTGCTTAAAGACCCGATGTTTTCGTAAAACTAGCTTTACTAAATTGAATGACCTTCTTCAGCATACTAATTGGTCTCAACTCTATTCTTGTACTGATATAGAAACTGCCATTGCCATTTTTTACAGGACTTTGAATTCGTATTTGAATATATGTGTTCCCCTCACTGTTCCTTTAAGTGAAAATAAACCACCTTGGTTTACGAGGGAACTATCAAAATTAAAAAACGTGAAAACAAGATCCTATAAAAAATTTAAAAGATCTGGAAATACTTTAGATTTATCCTCGTATATAATTGCAAAGTCAAATTTTATTTCTGTAAACACTATTTGTTATAACAATTATCTCAATAGTTGCAGATCAAACTTTTCCCGTGATCCAAAACAGTTTTATAAATTTGTTAATTCTAAACGTAAATCTTCTTGCTTGCCATCCTCGGTTTACCTTGATAATACAAAAGCAAATTCCGATCAGGCAGTAGCCGATCTATTTGCTGAGTATTTTCAATCGGTATACTCATCGAGTTCATATAGTTGCAATAATTCCTATCCTTTTCAAGTCCAAGCGTCAAACTGCATTTATATCCCCGTTATAGCTGAGTGTACGCTACTACGCGACCTTAACTCTATCAAACCGGGCTTTTTACCCGGGCCAGATGGAGTGCCAGGTTGTATACTTAAATACTGTGCGGATTCACTTTGTAAACCATTACATAAATTATTTAACTTATCGGTTGACTCAGCTGTGTTTCCTGGTATATGGAAGGAATTTTTTATTATTCCACTTCATAAAAGTTGTTCTAAGTCGAACGTTAAAAACTATAGGGGTATATCCAAGTTATCTGCCATTCCGAAAGTGTTTGAAAAAATTATATGCACTCAATTGCAGCACTTATGTTGTTCAATTTTATCCCCTTATCAACACGGTTTTGTTAGGCGAAGATCTACTACCACCAACCTTCTTGAGTTTACCTCACTAGTTATCAAAGGGTTTCAGGACAAAATGCAAACTGACGTCGTTTACACAGATTTTAGTAAGGCATTTGATTCTGTTAGTCATTCTTTGTTGCTTCAAAAATTAAATATTATTGGATTTCCACCAAAACTCCTGTCGTGGCTTTCTGAGTACTTGTGTGGCCGAACACAGAAAGTAGTTTTTAAATCTTCTGTATCTAAACCTGTTTTTGTTACCTCTGGTGTCCCTCAGGGGATTCACCTAGGACCATTGCTATTTAATCTCTTTATTAACGATCTTCCTGCAGTTATTACTAATTCTCGTGTTTTTATGTTTGCTGATGATGTAAGGCTATGTTTCACCTATAATGATGATTCTCTATGTAACTTACTACAGTCGGACCTGGGAGCACTGTCGGCTTAGTGCCGTTTTAACTTACTTCATTTAAATTGTTCAAAATGTAAAATCATGATTTTTTCTAGAGGTACCCCTCATACTGCTCACTACGTACTTGATGCTTCACCACTTGTCCGCGTTTTTGAAATTAAAGATTTAGGAATCATTCTTGATAGCAAATTAAAATTTGATTCTCACATATCGTCGATGGTCAATAAGGCCATAAATGTACTTGGCTTCATCAAGCGGTGGTCAAAAGAGTTTGATGATCCCTACACCACTAAAACGCTATATACATCATTGGTACGTCCCATCCTGGAGTATGGATCTTGTGTGTGGTCCCCGCAATACGGGATTCACCAGGATAGAATTGAATCAGTGCAGAGGAAATTTCTTCTGTTTGCGCTCAGATGTTTTAACTGGGTTCCTGGAATAGACCTACCCCCCTATTCAAGTAGACTTCTTTTAATTAATCTTCCATCCGTGTTAAACCGTAGAATTATGCATGGTGTAGTATTTGTCACTAATCTACTTAATGGTGAAATCGACTCATCAGTTTTTCTAAGTCGAATAAAATTAAATGTTCCCATTAGATCCACACGTAACTTTTTACCCCTCAGCCTCGATCGTTGCTCGAGTAACTATTTAATTCATGAACCATTTCGTGTGTTATGTTCTGACTATAACAAACTTTATTCTCTTGTCTCTTTGGAGACCTCGACTCCAGTACTAAAACGATCTATCCTTTCTGCCTTACCTAATCGTAACCACTAATCACTAATCTACCATTGGTCTGATTGGGTTTTTCTGGGTTTTTCCCAATCCACGCAACAAATGTTGGGCCACTTACTTTCTTGTTGAATTTCCCAGAGCTTTAACGTTAACTTTATAATTATTTCAACCTTAATTTACTTTCAGCACTTCACATAATTTTAAATTTTACTTTAAACTTAATTATTTTCATTATGATTATTTTAATTAATTTTATTCTCATGTCAGCTGTTCATAGCTGACAATAAATAAATAAATAAATAAAAAAAATAAATAAAGGGTAATCGCTCCAAAAAGTATAACGAAATAATTAAAAAACTTTTCTCAAAAGTGGTTGAACCAAGCGCAATGTCTACACCTCTAAATAGTAAAAACTCAACACATAAAGGCGGTACTCTTATGATGCTCAACAAAAATAAATCCAATTATGTATACTGGGACAATCCTAATGAGATTGTTAATAGACTTAAGCTTTTGGTCGCTTCACAGTCAGCTGGTAACAGTAATCATAATAATGAAATTATATCGATAATTGAAGAGTTGCGAGAGGCAAACATAATTTTCTAATAAATATGGTCTACACTCATTGAATATTCTTATTATTAATATGTCCCTTGACAAGTTTGGACATTTCTCAAACGATAAAGAACGTTCGGAAAAGTTAAAAAGGAGGATTAAAACTGTGGATGGAGTTCACTTTGATGAGGATGGTAATCTAAATGCTCAGTGCACCCCATAAGTCATAATGATTTAGTAATAAAAGAATACGTTGATGATAAAGTATTTGAATTAAAGAAAAGTCAAACGGTATACATTACTCAGTTAATAGAACACAGAAATAATAAGTTTAAAGGTTTGGAAAACAAAATGAACGAAATAACTAAGAAAATAGCCCAGATAATAGATAATGTTAATAAAGTTAGCAATGAGATTATTTCAAGTATAAACAGTAATAATGTGTTTGTGACTAAACACTTACATCAAGAAAAAAACCGATTGTGAAATCATAGATCAATGAGACGTCAGTAAATATCTTAGAAAAAAAAAATAGTTATTAGCAGCAATGTGGAGTCATTATGAGTCTTGACAAGTTTGGACACTATTCAAGTGTTCAAGAGCATTTGGAGTATTTAAACAGAAATAGCAAAACAGTAGTGGGTTTTCTCATTGATGAGGATGGTAATTTAAATATACAGAAAAAACGAATCATATGTTGTATACACCCGCAAGATGCGAATGACTTGGCTATAAAAGGATATGTGGATGATCTATTAATTCAAGTAAATGATGATATAAGTCACACTATTTTGTTATTATTAATAAAACAAAGAAACCAAAAAGTTGATTTATTACAAAAGAATATAAACGATACTAAAAACAGGATAGAAAGTATAAAAGAAAAACTTGATAAATATTTTACATTTCTAATTGGATGCATTAAGGAAAATAAAAAGAATAAAAATAATAAGAGTGAATGGGGTGCCTTTACCGTTTAACATTAAAATTGATATAAATGTAAATACAACCCAGCCAAGCTTGTTAAGAGCTGTTTGACTCTCATCACGAGTGGTTGTAAATCATTTGATTGTGACTATATAAAGAAAAAAAATGACTTTAAAATCTTTTATGTGTATATGTGTTGTATGGTTCGCAACACTGAAAGAGAAAAAAACGATGTGGATCTCAAAAATTTTCCTCCAACATAAGACAAAAAGACGTCGTCAGCATACTTGTACTACTTTGTAGTGAAAAAAAAAATAAATAAAATAAATAAAAATTAAACCCAAGCACTCAAGAAGCATTCCTTTATTCAACGACGTTGTTCAGAACCTTAATACTACAAGTGAAACTAATAAGAGCTACATTCCAGTATGAGTAAACGGGAATTAGTGAACGAGTTACATGCTCCTGCACGTAAAAAGTTTAGACGAAGAAGAGTTGTAATGAAGGGGATCGATGACCTTTGGCAGGCAGACTTAGTGGAAATGGGAAAGTACGCCTCCTCTAATAAGGGATATCGATTTCTATTGACAATCATTGACACGTTTTCTAAATATGCGTGGGGAGTAGCATTAAAAACTAAATCTGGAAAAGAAGTTACAAAAGCGTTCGCAAGCATTTTTAAATTGCAGAGAATTCCCAAGAATCTACAAACGGATGATGGAAAAGAATTTTTTAATACTGATTTTAAAAACTTGTGCAAGAAACATAACATTAATCATTACTCAAGCTATAGTGTTCTTAAAGCATCAACTGTTGAGCGTTTTAATAGAACTTTAAAGGAAATGATGTGGAAAGAGTTTAGCTTTAATGGAACATACAATTGGATTAAAATGTACAAGCAGTTGATTAAACAGTATAATAAGCAATATCATAGGACAATTAAAATGCCACCTTTAAAAGTAAATTCCTCAAATGAACAGATATTGCTAAATACTGTCTATAGCCACTTAAAAATCTTTGTTGGCAGTAAATTCAAAGTAAATGATCATGTGCGTATAAGTAAACATAAACATTTATTTGAGAAAGGATATACACCAAACTGGACAAGTGAAATTTTCCAAATTAAAAAAATACAGAATACATACCCTACTACATACATATTGAAAGATTATGAGGGTACCGAAGTGAAAGGCGGTTTTTATAAAGAGGAACTAACAAAAACAAAGTTACCACACACTTATCTAGTTGAGAAAATAATAGAACGACGAAAAGGTCAGGTGCTAGTTAAATGGTTAGGGTTCTCGAATGCACACAATTCGTGGATAGATAACAATGACATTGTTTAAGCGTGCATCAGGTATTGACCGCATCACTCCATTGGTGTAACAAGTATTGATCGCATCTCTCCATTGGTGCGTCAAGTGATTTGCGTATCTCTCTATTGATTCCACTTTTCCTTTTTAAGAGAAAGCAGGACATTTTTTTGTGTGTATATGTGTCTGTGTGTGTGTGTGTGTGTTATCTGATGAGTATAAAAGGTGTGCAGATTGGAGCTCAAACATTCAAAATCAAAAAGCAGCAAGAGCAGCTTAACGTTAAAAAACAAAAACAAAAAAAAAAACACAACTAAATTAAATAAAAAAAAAAATTAAATCATCAAACAAATCTATGGCAACCCAGACGAACACCCTTGATGGGTGGATAATAAGGAAGCCAGCTGTGGAGCTGCTTGGCGAGGATGAGCAGGAGATGCCACCGCCATTTAGGGTGTATGACCCTCTAAACATGGCTGAAGCACGGAGACGCCGCCGGTTCATAGGGATGGACAATTGGGTGATCAGGCTGTCGTCGCCTGCCCCAATAAGGAGATCTCTCCCTTATGTGAGGAGACCCCATCAACAACAACAAGCCGAGGAAATGATCGTCCGAAGCTGTACACCATCACCGGTGTTCGAGTGCTCATTTCGGACGAGCACTCCGGAACCCATTTTTGAACCCCTGCACCTTTCGCTCGAAGAGCTGAATGCTCTTCTAGATGAATTAGAAAAATCATTTTAAAAATTGTAATTTAATACATACATATATATATTTCTACATAAATAAATCATATAAACTGCATTTTATGATGTGTTTTTATTTACTTTCTTGTTTTATTATTTTTATTTACAGATATTCATATTTTATTTCAGGCTATATATCTAATAATTAGATTTTTTAAAATAGAAATTAGATATTTAAACTGTATTTTACAATGTGTTTTTATTTATAGATATTTATATTTTATTTCAGGCTATATATTTAATAATTAGATTTTTTAACATATAATTAAAAGATTTAAACTGTATTTTACAATGTGTGTTTTTATTTATTAACTTTCTTGTATTATTTTTATTTACAGATATTTATATTACTTTTACTTTCAGATTTTTTATATATCTTATTATTATTTACAGATTTTGATATATTTAAGTTTTTTTATTAGTTTAGATAAATGAATAAACAATTTTATTTTATTTAAACTTTACCTATATAAAGCTATATCGTTATGTGGGAATCATTTTTATAATGACCCCACGCATATGTATTAATACCGTCAGACCTTGTTTTCCTCTTATCGTCATTAGAGCTTAAAGTAGTTTTTTTTATCTTATGTGTATATAAGTTGTGGACTTTAGATCTAAATAACATCATTTCATCTTTGAATATCTTTTTATCAAATAGACATTCTTTATAACTATTTATAGTTAGCTTATCTAATGCAGACTTCTTTACACCCTTAGATTTTTTAATACATCCACCCCCCTCAAGAGACAATGAATACATTTTCGCTCTGAGACCAACAAACTCTAGCATTCGTTTACCACAGTTCTCATCCTTCATCATACCCAAAACCTTTTTATTGCTCCTTTTAATCCCATATAAGTTAGCATTCTCCTCAGGATATTCAGATGAGTAGTAGGGAACTGTCGTTTCTGGCTCAGATAAGGATCTTATGATTTATGACTTTTTTCAATTAGCGTGACACTTTTTGAAAGGTAGCAAGATAAGAACCCACTTTTTATACTCGATACCGAAGATAAGAGTATATTGGGTTTGTGCAATGTCCGTCATGGTGTCTGTCCGTCCGTCCGTCTGTCCGTCTGTCCGTCTGTATGTTCGCAACTTTTTTCCACACCCTTCAAGTTAGAGACTTCAAACTTTGCAAACCCCTTTATCTATGGCATAGTAAATTAAATGTAAAGGTTGGAGCTCTACGATAACTAGGGGGCTGGCAAATCGATAAACTCGATAACGCAAAATCGATAGATCCAGCTATTTCGCAAGCCCTTACTGCTAGAACTACCAAATTTGGAGAGAAAATAGCTACTAACAATCCCCAAAAAACTGCATCAAAAATTTTGGAGCCACGCCCACCCATTCCGCCCCCAGCCCCCCCGCAGTTTAACATTAAAAATGCCTATATCTTCTACAGTTTTTGAGCTAGAGCCACCAAATTTGGTGCCAAGATAGGTGTTGACGATCTCCAACCAAATTCATAAAAACTTTGGATGCCACGCCCATCTATACTGCCCTATCCGCCCTCAACCACCCCAACGCTTCGCTAAAAACGGTAGTGCGTGTATCTTCCATAGTGTTTGAGCTAGAGTCACAAAAGTAGGTAGATAGATAACTGGTAACGATCCCCCAAAAACTGCATCAAAGTTTTGGAGCCCCACCCACCCATTCCGCCCCCAGGTCCCCCGCAGTTTAAAAACAGAAATGCTTATATCTCTTACAGTTTTTGAGTTAGAGCCACCAAATTTTGTGCCAATATAGGTAATTATAACCCCCAAAAAAATTCATAAAAACTTTGGATGCCACGCAAATCCATACTGCCCAAGCTGCCCCAAACCGCCCCAATGCTTCACTAAAAACGGGAATGCGTGTATTTTCCAAAGCGTTAAGGCAAGAGTCACCAAATTTGGTAGGAAAATAGCTATTAACGATCGTCAAAAAACTGCATCAATGTTTTGGAGCCACGCCCCCCCTTCACCATATTCTACTAACTTTGAGCTAGAGTCACCAAATTTGGTATGAAGATAGCAATTAACATCATAAATAGATCTGCAGCTAAACTTTTGACGGCACGCCCCCCTTACCAGCCCACAGACCCCATCCCCCCTTCCACCATATTCTACTAACTTTGAGCTAAAGTCTCCAAATTCGGTTTGAGGATAGCTATTGACATGATACATAGATCTGTACCAAAAATTTTGATGCCACGCCCCCATACCGCCCCAGCCCCTACCTTTAACAAACTTTGAGCTAGAGTCACCAAATTTGGAAGGAAGATAGCTTTTTGGCATCCCCATCTGCACCAGACAATCGTTGAGGCAGCGTACACCCCTGCCGTATCCACACACCATTGCAATCAGCTCTCTTTTAATCTGTTTTACTACTGGTATCGAGTTTACCGCAGTCGGGTGCGTCCGACTGCAACGTTTCTACTTGTTTCAATTAGCGTGACCCTTTTTTTTTCCATTAGCGTGCTCCTTTTTTGACAGGTAGCAAGATAAGAACCCAGTTGTCCAGGATCAACACCTAGAAGTAGGTCAAGATCAAAGGTCAAGTACATTAGTCAGCCTCCTTGTTAAAGATAACACCATCCGTGCGAATCAATGAACAAAGGAGAAAAGGATAGAGACGTCATGTCTGCGCCTGTTTAATGTGCGTGCGCACACACATATTAGATAGGAGTCAAGTGTGCGCCGGTTTGACGGCGCTGCTTTGCACTCCTGCAGGCAGATCATAAACATTGTTATGGTCAACTGCAATACCATTAACAACAGCAACATCCATATGAGTCATAGCGAAAGTGATAGAGACGTCAAGTGGGCGCCTGTTTAATGTGCGTGCGCACATTTTTAGCTTACAGGTATTAGATAGGAGTCAAGTGCACGCCGGTTTGACGGCGCTGTTTTGCACTCCTGCAGACAGATCATAAACAAGGACAAGTAAAATCATAGAGCCGCTCGCATTGTTATGACCTGCCTACAATACCAACAACAACAACAACATCCTTGTGAGTCATAGCGAAAGTGATAGAGGGGGAAAGTGATACTGCTTATATTAAAACACGGACGTCTATGAAATGCAGGTAGGATGTTAATTGGTTGGTCCCCTTCAATGATGAATCCTCCGAGCCAATCCTATACGCTTTTCATTTAAAATGTTTAGCGTCCTCTCTTTTTTTCGTACACGCACTCAACTTTTTTGGTGCGTACGTTTCTAACCTTTGCTTATTTATATCTGTTTTGATTATTGGTCAACTGCTAGGAAAATCTTATGTCCTGGCTTGGCTTCAAAATCAATAAAAGAGCTAGTTTTGGTTTATATTATAAAGTAGTGTTTATTATTATATTTCTTATAAGATATTACATATTTTATTTTAAAATCTAGTTTTTAAACATTTGTTTCTTCATACACTGATAGAAAAAATCAAGTATTCCGTACTTAAAACCCAACAATTCGAACTTGATTTCTCACTAAGTACGGAATTACTGTAACCGAGAATGCCGTACTTGATTCAAGTATGGTTTCTTAAGTTCGTTTGTTCTTGATGTAAGTTCTCTTTGAACTTGAATTTAGTTCTTCCAATCTTGATTCAAGTACTGATTGAACTCGATTTAAGCTTTTGAGTTCTTAAAACGTTATTTCATAAAAAAGTATTTTTATTCTTTCTCCAAGAATTTGTGTAGTTGATCCAAGTGTGACAATACTTGATCAAAGTATGACTATGCTTCATTTTATTAATTCATGAAATTCTAAGATAGATACAAAGTGCAGCTAAGACATTTTAAAGCTGCCAATCATGTCATAATTATGCTAGAAATGTAGGAAATTAGATACAACCATTGAAAAATTGTTTGAGTTATGCTTACCGGGGACAGGATTAGAACCTTAGATCTCTTGTATTGGTGTCGGGTGCCTTAGCTGGGGAGCCAATTCAAAACACATTTTCACTGCAGTTAATGTTCATCTGAGGTGAACTTTATTGAGATCAGCTTTTATAAAACTTGTGAGCTATTGCAGATTTTTAAAAAAATTATAAAAAAAGTTACTTGTCCCATATAAAAAATGTTTAACAGCAAAAAATAAAAATGCTATAAAAATCCCCTGGGGGGACTTGAACACGCAACTCGTACTTAAATCAAGAATTTCGTACTCGATTTCAGTATTCCTTTAATTATACTTGATTCAAGTTCACTTTTTCTTATTTAAAGAACTTTTGTACTTGAATTAAGTATTTTTACACTCATTTCAAGTATTCCATTCTTGCTTTAAGTATTTTCGTATTCATTTTAAGTATTCCATTCTTAAATCAAGAACGAAATACTTGAATCGAAAATACTTAATTCATGTTCATTCGTACTTAGTTTTAGCACGGCTTTTTTCTATCAGTGTAGGTTTAAAGGTTTTTATTCATTAATTCTTTTGTTTAAATTTCTATATTTTAAAATTATACTCTCAAGTCTTGCTAGACGTGTACTATAGTGAAAACATCCACATGTGTCAACTCCCTCTGTAGCTAGATCGGATGACCAGCTACACGCCGAAAGATGTTCGCCAAATTTAGATTTAACTAGATGACAGTTTTTGTACACCAAGAAAAATTCACGATATTCTTTAAACAATTCATAATGTTCGGGAAAAATAATTTCACCAAACTCATTTAAAAAATCATTGATTTTCTTAACAGTTGTTTCAAATCCAATCCAAGAAAGCAGCACCATTTTGAAGTATACTCAGCAAGCGTTTATTTAAGACTGACTCAAATGACTGTTTTGATTTTCCTCGTAGCATTTTATTTTTAAAAGGTATTACATTCTTGTGAAATTAAATAATGAAATAAAAGTATTGTCATCTCGCTTTATTTCTTTAGCCATCCTTTTTTTTTTTGTTTATTTTTTTATTATTGTTAAATTTCAATGAGTTCTTATATATTTTAAATAAATCAAAAACTGTATTCTTTTAAATTTAAAACTTTTTTTTTTATTGTCCACAACAACCATTGGTGCTTTCTCTTTAAACTCTATGGGTGTTAGTAATGGTTCAGATTCCTTCATATAGTAGCTTGCTTGAAATCCTGTATACATGTCATACAAATTGGCATATCGTTCTCGCTTAAAATTTATATTCATGTCATCGTACGGAAAGTTCTCTGAGTTTAGATACACTTTTAAGTTCCTCAAATTATTGTGTGTTAGCTTATTATCCACTACAAAAGCTATTAGTGCAAATCGAGGGCGTTCTCTATTAGCTGCCAGCTTAACATTCCAAACATGTTGGGTACCTTCTGATAATTTTGGATTCAGATAGCAATCCCAACTGCGGAATGCAAGTGGTAGTGAGCCTCCACTCTTAGTTAGACTAAACATTTGCAATTTCTTCTCATCACTTAGAGTAACATGTGGTATTTTCCATGTAATGTTAGAAATATTTAATTTATACTCCTTAGATGCAATTTTACTATAATATACATCTTCCATATTTTTAGTCATCAGTATTATCAATTCATGTTTACAATTTAGTAAAACCTTGTTATAATCTTCAGCAAAACCAAGTAAGTATTTAAGAGGGATAGAAAAATTAAAATATCCGTTTGTCAGCTGTCTATCATCTCCATTGAACCAGCCAGAATTTTCTAGCATGCGACTTTCCGGTTTGTTTAAAGAAGCATAGTTTTTCAATGTGGTTGAAATACCAACAAATCGAGAACGATCAATTTCAATTCCATTTAACTCATAGCGAACCTCATCAAATAGATAACTCATACAATTGTTTTTTAGTTTCCCGTCTACAGCAACCGTATTATCCGCCAAACAAATTGAGTCCTCGACATTAATAAAACTCTCACAAGGTAAAACATATAAGTCCTGATTCTGAATAGTAATTCTAACTTCATCGTTGCTTTTCAATGCTTGTAGATAGGGGGAATAGCTATGATATTCTTTTTTGATTATACTCTCATCCGAATAGGCTTTCTCTCGAACATTCAATACACTACTCATTATATTCTAATTTTTAGTCCTAATGATTTTAGAAATAATTTGTTCTCAGATGTTAAAACTTTTTTCTTCGACCTGTCTCCTTCCGTAGTAAAACTCAAAGTTATAGTTGGTGGCAGATAACCCACATTTTTATTATAAATAATCATTCTCGTCGCCTCAAGTGTAAGCGAAGTGTCACCCTCTCTTTTCTTAAATTTATCACGTTTCCGTTTTGATCAGTAATCCGTATTATTATCGACTGTATCTCTCTCGTGTTAACTGGCAAATAAATAAGATTATTTGGTTTCTCGCTCAATTTATAGCCTGGTGGAACGTTGAGTGCGAACTCGTGCAGAGCATGACTTGACACCTCATTCACATATGAACCACTGACAATATTACATTCCAAACGAATCGTATTAACTTTTAAAATGTCAACAGTTTGATCTGATATGTGCGTTGCATTTGGTTTTAGTTCTTTTTTATTAAATCCAAATAATTGACCAATAGAACGCTCTTTATTAAAATAAATTGTATCTGCTTTTGATTAAATCATTACTTGAAGGGTATTATTATTGCTTTCGATTAGAGGATGCTTTAATTTATTTGGCTCTATTCGCTTAATTTTCTCACTAATAATTTCACTTATGTCACTTAGCTCATACGATCCTATGGGTATCTCAAAAATATACTCTCCAATATGGAATAAATTATTATCGTGATCCACGTTTGGAATTGAGTTGTACATATGGAAATCAATTAGTGCACACTCATAACTTCCACTTAACTCAATAGGCGGATGGTAATTTGCCACTAAAATCGAGTCGTTACCCGTTAACGTTAGTGTTGTTGCCATCCCGAAAGATTAATGTTAAATGATTTAATAATGATAGTTTATATTATTTTATTTTAAATTTGAATAAAATCAGCGAACCCCCTTCTATAACGTCCATTTTCTAAAGGATCATCTTTACTTATTAATAAAAATCCATTCTTTTCTCTCCAGCAAAATTGACAAATTTTTTTAAATGACTCCAATGTCATGTCTACGCCCACATGGTCCTGGTACACATGTTTCATATTTACTTCATCCTGTCTAAACATTATAATTAGATTTGCATTGTCACGCACACGATGCTTTGGGATGCGTGTATACGTTTGACACAAATAGAACGCATCTATACTATTGTGTCTGCCCATACAGAAGTATGCTCGAATATTATCCTGTTTTTCACATGCTACATCATCGAAAATCATTATAGAGTTCTTTTTGGCATCGCTTGGTGCTACTACATTTTCATTTTCTGAAAACGTAAAATACCCCATTCCTTTTATTGGTGTTATAAGTGTTTTTAAGTATTCATATTTAGGCTGATATAATGACTTTGAATATAAGTAAATATTCTCAAACTTTAATCCGTTTGGGCTTTCAATCAAACTAATCATAACATTTGTTTTTCCGCAATTAGATGGTCCGACAATTAGAGCTCTTATTGAATTGGGTAACAAGCTACTGTGTCTAAGTTGTTTGACATCACCATTTTTACAATCGATATTTTTTACTTCTATATCAGTTTTTTGTTTTAATAAACGCATATTAGCGTAATCCTTTTTTGTAGTTCGTTACTCACTAAAATCTCGTTGAAGAATAAACAACAAATAAAATGGTGGTGCGCTTTTATAAAACAATTAGTAGCAAACCACCACTCTACCTAGGTAGAGGTATTGTTAATAAAATAATAAACTCCCTTCCAGTTGAGCTACACATACCGGGATATCAGTTTTGCGGTCCAGGTACAAAACTTCAAACTCGTTTAGAACGTGGTGACAAAGGAATAAATCCATTAGATGCCGCTTGTAGAGAGCACGATATTGCCTATTCTAAACACAAAGATTTAGAAAATCGTCATAAAGCTGACTCGATACTAGCTGAAAGAGCGTGGGAGCGTGTGAAAGCCTCTGATAGTACTCTTGGAGAAAAATCCGCTGCATATTTCGTTACTAACGCAATGAAAGCAAAGAAAACATTTGGTATGGGACTCCCCTAATAGGGAAAGAAACGAAAACAATGTAAAAATAAAAAAAATTTTATGAACATCGTTCGAGTCGCAACCAAAGTTCTAAAAAAAGAAAAACCCTTTGACATTCAATCTGCGATTAAAGTAGCATGGAAAGCTATAGCTAAAACCATTGGAAAAAAGAAAAATACAGTTATTATTCCTAGAGTAATCAACGTTCCTAAAATTGGAGGTTTTCTACCACTTGTACCAATCTTAACAGCGCTCAGTGAATTAGGTGGGATGGCATCTGGTGGAGCTGCTATTGCTAAAAGCATTAATAGTGCCAAGAACGCTAAGAAAGAGTTAGAAGAGAATAAACGTCATAACAGAAAAATGGAAGCTATTGCCTTAGGTAACGGACTCTACTTAAAACCGTATCAAAAAGGTTTTGGTATAACATCAAATAAAAAAATTAATTTTTTATGAATGAGCTGCCCAACAAACCACTTTCGAACATTGATATTATAAACTTCGCGCGCAAGCATATCCCACATTTCAGAGGGGTTTATATGAGAAACTCCTTACCGAAACAAGTAAGAAAAAGAGAATGTGGTATTGTTAATTTGGACTCGTCAACTGGAGCTGGAACGCATTGGGTAGCTTACTATAAGGCGGATGAGGAATGCAGATATTTTGATACTTTTGTAAATTTAGCTCCACCTTTAGAACTTATTAGATATTTGGGAGAGAACATAAAATACAATTATAATCAAGTACAACGATTTGGAACATTTAACTGCGGACACTTATGTCTAAAGTTTCTAATGCCTACCGCAAAATCAGTTTTAAAGTAATTGTTAACTCACTTTAAATTAAGACTTTACATTTAAATGAATAAATAAAAAATAAAAAATAGTAGAAGAAAAACAACATTGTTATTATTTTTTTTTTTTTTGAGTATATAAATAAATAATGTTTTTAAACTGTCTCAGTTTTTTACAAATAACTGAATAGGTCACATATAGCAGTCCTATGATATAAACTTCTCGAGAGCTAAACATCAACATCCTGTTTCTAAGAAACCACAACGAAAAAACAGCTAAGCATCAAGCTGATCTGAAAGCCAAAGCAAAATAACAGCTAAACATCAAGCTGCTCTGAAAAGCCACAACAAAATAACAGCTAAACATCAAGGTGATCTGAATATCCAAACAAAATAACAGCTAAACAACATCTTATATTAAAATGAATGAGCAAATACTAAAGGAATTAACAAAAACAAGAAACGCTTTAAAAAGAAAATTTTGAAGCATTAAATTAGGTAAAGCTGCTAATGAGTATCAGTTGGAAGAAACATTTAAGCCGTTAACAGAACCACTTAAAAAGATGATCAAAGGAAATATAGAAATTAAACCACCTCCCCGAATAAAAAAAGAAGAAAAAGATACAAGTATAATTAAGGCTGAAGAGAATGAAAATTATACTAGTGAATTTTATGATGCAATAGATGGGGAAATAGATGGAAATCAATCATTTCATGAATCGCTTTTACCAAAAGAAGAAAATTATATTAATTCTGATGTAGTTAGTAATGAAGAGTATAATCTTAGTCTTAATGAGTTAGAGCGAGCAGGACAGCTAGACAAAGCATTTGGACCAACTAAAAATAAAGGAGAAACTAAATTAGGGAGCTATAAGATAAATTTATACAACAAGAGAATAGAATTGGAAACGGGTGAAAATTGGAATCTTACTCCTGGGTTATATTCCTTAATCTTTTTAAAAAATCCACATAACTATAATGAAATGGATTTGGACTCTTACCAGGAAATCTTAGAAAAAACCAACGCTCATAGAAAAAATCATCAGCCTAATGGAGCACTAAAGGGTAATCGCTCCAAAAAGTACACTGAAATAATAAAAAACCTTTTCGCAAAAGTTGTTGAGCCAAGCGCAATGTCTACACCTCTAAATAATAAAAAATCTACACATAAAGGCGGAACTCTCATGATGCTAAACAACCATAAACCAAATTATGTATACTGGGATAATCCTAATGAGATTGTTAATAGACTTAAGCTTTTGATCGCCTCACAGACAGCTGGTAACAGTAGTCATAATAATGAAATTGTATCGATAATTGAAGAGTTGCGAGAGGCAAACAAAATTTTCTAATAAATATGGTCTACACTCTTTGAATAATCTTATTATTAATATGTCTCTTGACAAGTTTGGTCATTTCTCAAACGATACAGAACGCTCGGAGAAATTAAAAAGGGGGATTAGAACTGTAGTTGGAATTCACTTTGATGAGGATGGTAATTTAAATGCCAAAAACAAACGCATGAAAAATTCAACCAGCCCAATAAATAATAATGATTTGGTAATAAAAGAATACGTTGATGATAAAGTATTTGAATTAAAGAAAAGTCAAACGGCATATATTACTCAGCTAATAGAACAAAAAAATATTAAGTTTAAAGGTTTGGAAATCAAAATGAACGAAATAACTAAGGAAATATCCCAGATAATAGATAATGTTAATAAAGTTAGCAATGAGATTATTTCAAGTATAAACAGTAATAATGAGTTTGTGACCAAACACTTACATCAAGAAAAAAACCGATTGTGAAATCATAGATCAATGAGACGTCAGTAAAAAAAAAAATAGTTATTGGCAGCAATGTGGAGTCATTATGAGTCTTGACAAGTTTGGACACTATTCAAGCGTTCAAGAGCATTTGGAGTATTTAAACAGAAATAGCAAAACATTAGTGGGTTTTCTCATTGATGAGGATGGTAATTTGAATATACAGAAAAAACGAATCATATGTTGTATACACCCGCAAGATGCGAATGACTTGGCTATAAAAAGATATGTGGATGATCTATTAATTCAAGTGAATGATGATATAAGTCACACTATTTTGTTATTATTAATAAAACAAAGAAACCAAAAAGTTGATTTATTACAAAAGAATATAAACGATACTAAAAACAGGATAGAAAGTATAAAAGAAAAACTTGATAAATATTTTACATTTCTAATTGGATGCATTAAGGAAAATAAAAAGAATAAAAATAATAAGAGTGAATGGGGTGCCTTTACCGTTTAACATTAAAATTGATATAAATGTAAATACAACCCAGCCAAGCTTGTTAAGAGCTGTTTGACTCTCATCACGAGTGGTTGTAAATCATTTGATTGTGACTATATAAAGAAAAAAAATGACTTTAAAATCTTTTATGTGTATATGTGTTGTATGGTTCGCAACACTGAAAGAGAAAAAAACGATGTGGATCTCAAAAATTTTCCTCCAACATAAGACAAAAAGACGTCGTCTGCATACTTGTACTACTTTGTAGTGAAAAAAAAAATAAATAAAATAAATAAAAATTAAACCCAAGCACTCAAGAAGCATTCCTTTATTCAACGACGTTGTTCAGAACCTTAATACTACAAGTGAAACTAATAAGAGCTACATTCCAGTATGAGTAAACGGGAATTAGTGAACGAGTTACATGCTCCTGCACGTAAAAAGTTTAGACGAAGAAGAGTTGTAATGAAGGGGATCGATGACCTTTGGCAGGCAGACTTAGTGGAAATGGGAAAGTACGCCTCCTCTAATAAGGGATATCGATTTCTATTGACAATCATTGACACGTTTTCTAAATATGCGTGGGGAGTAGCATTAAAAACTAAATCTGGAAAAGAAGTTACAAAAGCGTTCGCAAGCATTTTTAAATTGCAGAGAATTCCCAAGAATCTACAAACGGATGATGGAAAAGAATTTTTTAATACTGATTTTAAAAACTTGTGCAAGAAACATAACATTAATCATTACTCAAGCTATAGTGTTCTTAAAGCATCAATTGTTGAGCGTTTTAATAGAACTTTAAAGGAAATAATGTGGAAAGAGTTTAGCTTTAATGGAACATACAATTGGATTAAAATGTACAAGCAGTTGATTAAACAGTATAATAAGCAATATCATAGGACAATTAAAATGCCACCTTTAAAAGTAAATTCCTCAAATGAACAGATATTGCTAAATACTGTCTATAGCCACTTAAAAATCTTTGTTGGCAGTAAATTCAAAGTAAATGATCATGTGCGTATAAGTAACCATAAACATTTATTTGAGAAAGGATATACACCAAACTGGACAAGTGAAATTTTCCAAATTAAAAAAATACAGAATACATACCCTACTACATACATATTGAAAGATTATGAGGGTACCGAAGTGAAAGGCGGTTTTTATAAAGAGGAACTAACAAAAACAAAGTTACCACACACTTATCTAGTTGAGAAAATAATAGAACGACGAAAAGGTCAGGTGCTAGTTAAATGGTTAGGGTTCTCGAATGCACACAATTCGTGGATAGATAACAATGACATTGTTTAAGCGTGCATCAGGTATTGACCGCATCACTCCATTGGTGTAACAAGTATTGATCGCATCTCTCCATTGGTGCGTCAAGTGATTTGCGTATCTCTCTATTGATTCCACTTTTCCTTTTTAAGAGAAAGCAGGACATTTTTTTGTGTGTATATGTGTCTGTGTGTGTGTGTGTGTGTTATCTGATGAGTATAAAAGGTGTGCAGATTGGAGCTCAAACATTCAAAATCAAAAAGCAGCAAGAGGAGCACAACACTCAAAAAAAAAAAAAAAACACAAAACACCTAAATAAATTAAATTAAACAAAATGAAAACATCAAACAAATCGATGAGAACTCAAGAAAACACCCTGGATGGGTGGTTAATAAGGAAGCCAGCTGTGGAGCTGCTTGGTGAGGATGAGCAGGAGATGCCACCCCCATTTGATGTGTATGACCCCCTAAACATGGGTGAACCACGGAGACGTCGCCGCCGGTTCACAACGATGGATAATTGGGTCATAAGACTGTCGTCGCCTGCCCCAATATTGAGATCTGTCCCTTATGTCAGGAGACACCATCAACATCAAGTCGAGGAAATGCTCGACCGAAGTTGGACACCATCACCGGTCTTCGAGTGTTCGTTTCGGACGAGCACTCCGGAACCTCTGTAGAGGTGCTCAATATTTTTAATAATGTTGAGCTGGATGATATTTTAAATGAGCTGGATTTTTCGTTTTAAATTGTATTAAAATATTAAAAACTTTTTTAATTAAAAATAAAAGACTTAAACTGTATTTTATGATGTGTTTTTTATTTATAGATAGTCATATTTTATTTACAGACATTCATATTTTATTTACAGATATTCATATTACTTTTACTTTCAGATTTTATATATATCTTATTATTAGATTTTTTTTTAAAATAAAAATAAAAGATTTAAACTGTATTTTATGATGTGCTTTTTTTATAGATAGTCATATTTTATTTACAGATATTCATATTTTATTTACAGATATTCATATTACTTTTATTTTCAGATTTTTTTTTTATATATCTTATTAGATTTTTTAAAATAAAAATAAAAGATTTAAACTGTATTTTACAATGTGTGTTTTTATTTATTTACTTTCTTGTATTATTTCTATTTACAGATATTTATATTACTTTTACTTTCAGATTTTTTGTATATCTTATTATTATTTACAGATTTTGATATATTTAAGTTTTTTCTAGATTTTTTTTTTTTTTTTTAGTTTTGGTAAATGAATAAACAATTTCATTTTATTTAAACTTCACCTATATAAAGTTATTACGTTATGTGGGAATCAATTTTATAATGACCCCACGCATATGTATTAATACCGTCAGACCTTGTTTTCCTCTTATCGTCATTAGAGCTTAAAGTAGTTTTATTTATCTTATGTGTATATAAGTTGTGGATTTTAGATCTAAATAACATTATTTCATCTTTGAATATCTTTTTATCAAATAGACATTCTTTATAACTATAGTTAGCTTATGCAGCTAATGCAGACTTCTTAACACCCTTAGATTTTTTAATACATCCACCCCCCTCAAGAGACAATGAATACATTTTCGCTCTGAGACCAACAAACTCTAGCATTCGTTTACCACAGTTCTCATCCTTCATCATACCCAAAACCTTTGTATTGCACCTTTTAATCCCATATAAGTTAGCTAACTCCTCAGGATATTCAGATGTATCAAACTTCATTTCAACATCTTGAGCAATATCTGCATAAAAATCTTTAGTCTGTATCGAGTATATGAATGAGTCTGTATCCATATAATTCAATGTGACTTTTTCTTGGAATTTAGGTTTAATATAATCATAATGAAAATCATACATCTGCCATTTGGAAAGTTCTAAAACTGTAAACCCTAAATACATTGGTTTATCATAAACATTATGGAGGCGCTTCATCTGAATAGCATACATATCTTCAGAAAATTGTGCAGAGCTATGAAAACTAGCCTTAGCAATAAGCGAACGTGCCCCTAACCGATTGCAACTCGTTGATTCCCACGAAGTGACAATTTTAACATCTTTACGTTTTTCAACGTTCTCCATTGTTTTCCCATAGACTGCGTTATTAAGCAATTTAAAAAAATCTTTTTCAAAATTGTTTTTCGCTAATGTTCTATGGGAAGTGTTTAGGTCAATATACATTTTAAGCCAAGGAGCCTGTTTAAATTTTAAAACTCTATGTATTTTTGATAATATTAAACCATTATGTAAACACTGCTGAAGGTTTTTGTAATGAATAGGGTATTTTGTTTTTGATCTTAGATCAGCTATAAGTTTACATACCTTTGCATCTGGTGTAGGTTTTTGATTTAGCGGACAAAAGGGTAGATCATTATGATAATCATGTAGCGAATCAGGATAAATAAGGTCTACTTCTAAAATGTAGCCATATTCCGAATTGTCCTCTATATGAATAACATTTAATGCTGCAATCTCAGTCTCACTCATCCACTGAAAACCAGTGTATGGCAGACTCTGAGACATTGCCCAGCCATTTAAATTATTTACATCCAGGTACATTAAATATTCGGATGGTTTGCTTGCGTCATATGCATCCATATACATGTGGTTGGCTTTGGAGTACCGTTTGCAGCACTGTACCAAACCACCTCTAATACCATTCTGAATAAACCTATACATATCTATATCAGTAAGAAGATCTAATTCTATTTCTGTGGTTTTAAGCATAGCATCCCACGATAGTCCGGGTGTGGTATAATAATGCGCAGGATCGAGAGAATAAATTTTCTTACATATTGCGCGAAAATTTTGAAAAACATCAGTCAATAAAAGAACATCTGTTTTGAGATAAAGCTCCATATATTCTTTTAATGACTGACAGTTGAAAACTTTCCATATATGTTGTGCATGTAAATAGTCCTCAGGCGAACATTCTTTATTAGTCAAACTGTTAAAGAACTTCTCCCTTGGAGGTAGACAGGTTTCAGACAGTCGGCTTTCTGAGTCCAAAAACTCATATGGAAAAACTCCCTTTCTACGCAATAAATTAAACTCCTCCTCACAGGGATAAAAACGCTTAACGCTCTCAAAACATTCAGTTTAGTTAGATTACTACTTAGAGCATCTAAGCTGGTTGCCATAAAGCGAAAAGAATCTAAAAATCGAATTTCTAAGTTTTTATCATGGGATGCTATGTATGTAAATTTGGAGAGTGATATGTACAACTCCTTATTAAGTGGGAGTACTTTTATATCACCCTCCACTTTGTTAAGTTCCCTTACGAAAAGATGAGAGTCATACCGTGAAAAGTTATGAAGGAATACGGGGACAAAAGGTGCAATTTGAAAATTAACATTGCAAACATTATGGGCTGGACCCCTCTACTGACCTCTTAAATGACAATGATCCCGTACTCTGTCGGGCCCCAGCATTTTCTTGCAGATGTGACAATTAACTGCGTTACGAAAACTGATTTCCTCTTCTGTACTCATTGTCATAGGTTTAATATTTGAGAGGTAAGAGGTATAAATTTCAGTTACATCTCTAATGAGGGATGTGACAAATTTAGTACCTGCATCGTTACCTGTCTCTAATACAAACTTATCTAAGGATGGGTCAAAGGAGCACTTAATATAGTACGAGAATGCTATAGGCACATGCAAAGATGTAGCTGTAACATTCTCGCTCACTTTCGAGTTTAGGGGGGTTAGTATGCATTCGAAGTCTGCATATACTACAAAGGGTACGTCTAAACTACGATTGAAATTCTTAAATATAACACTTGCTTTGTCTAAAGTTGGTAGCGATGAAACCATCTTGCCGCAGTTGCTCCGGTGCTCCATAGACAACTTCTCGTTGTGCGAGAAGTTGAGGCAGGTGTTGCAGAAATACAGTTGATGACTATTTGCGGTTACCTGTGATCTAACCAGTCTGAAAGTATGAAAGTAAAAGCAAATTATTAGTACTGCAAATTGAAATGAAATAGATATTTTAGTGATGATCTTACCTTGATAAACTCTTTATCCAAACAAAATGCGCTCGTCCATCACTCTCCAAAAGCAATAAGCTGATATGGTTTTCCCGTTCATCCTCTGTTAAATATAGTGGGCCAACCACTTTTCCTTTTTCCTCATCAAATCCAAAAACGTTGATGCTGATATTGGAGTTCCGTCTTTCGAACACTTTAATTTGTGTAAGCGGAAGCGGAAACTCCAACTCCTCAAAATCTAATGTAAGTTTCTCACTTACATAGATTCTTGAGCTATTTATATTGATGTTGTAATTCATGCATTTTTCCTTATTTTTTTTTGAATTGTTAAAAGCTGCTATTAAAGCCCATTTAAAACAAAATTCATCCTGGTTTCTAACATTTATAATCGCTTTTTTAACCCTCAACACTTTCGGAGTTTCAATATAATTTGAAACTTTTATTGGAGTGAATTTATTAAGATTGCACTCCAATCTAATAATTTGAGACATTGTCCATCCGCTGTCCCTTTCCTGAAACTCATCCATTTTTTGCTGAATGAGTTCAGAATGCAGATTAAATACATCTTCTATATTGCTTCCACCAGTAAGAACACACATAGGAGTTTGGTGTGACTTTATTTGCATCACCATTTCATCTTGGTGGAATTTAATGTATTCCGCAAATAGCTCAAAGTTTATCTTACACGATGTGTGTAAAGACAAAACATTAGCTATTATTGGAATAAGCTCCGATGAGGCGTCAGTGAGGAATTCTTGAGGTTCAAGAATTTCCTCACGCCTATTATCAAACGATAAAGTTAAAATGCGGTTTTTAAACCCACCTGAAATCTGCTTAACAGCACTACTCATCGGTATAAAAACACGCATTTTGTGAGTGTTGGATCTTAAATGTCCATTCCACTTTGAAAAAAGTACAACAATCTTACAGGTGATGACGATGGGTGTCTTTGTGGAGGTGGTAGGGGTGGTGGCCGTAGTTTCGTAGGTGGAGGTGGTGGCGATGGTGTTGAGGTAGGCTGGGTTACCGGAAAGAAAGTTGTTATGGGTGGCGGACGTGTTTGTGTAACACTCAGCTAGAGTGTTTAGGCAGGCTGTGCTGCAAATCGTTTTCCTCCAGGTTCCTGGAGTGTTTGGTGCTGCGCTGTCCTTAAAGCATTCCACTACGGCGTTTAGGGACGCAGTGGTGTACACAGTTTTTTTATTATTGATTGAAGACATATTTTACTTTTACTTTTACTTTTCAAAAATTAAAAAAACACCAGTGAATGAAAACACTTTATTTTAAAACCAAACTAGAAGTTACACTTATGAATTTTCTGAGCTACTGATCAGTAATTTGACCAAAACTAGCTCTTTTATTGGTTTTGAAGCCAAGCCAGGACATAAGATTTTCCTAGCAGTTGACCAATAATCAAAACAGATATAAATAAGCAAAGGTTAGAAACGTACGCACCAAAAAAGTTGAGTGCGTGTACGAAAAAAAGAGAGGACGCTAAACATTTTAAATGAAAAGCCTATAGGATTGGCTCGGAGGATTCATCATTGAAGGGGACCAACCAATTAACATCCTACCTGCATTTCATAGACGTCCGTGTTTTAATATAAGCAGTATCACTTTCCCCCTCTATCACTTTCGCTATGACTCACAAGGATGTTGTTGTTGTTGTTGGTATTGCAGGCAGGTCATAACAATGCGAGCGGCTCTATGATTTTACTTGTCCTTGTTTATGATCTGTCTGCAGGAGTGCAAAGCAGCGCCGTCAAACCGACGCGCACTTGACTCCTATCTAATACCTGTTAGCTAAAAATGTGCGCACGCACATTAAACAGGCGCCCACTTGACGTCTCTATCACTTTCGCTATGACTCGCATGGATGTTGCTGTTGTTTTTGGTATTGCAGTTGACCATAACAATGCGAGCGGCTCTATGATCTTACTTGTCCTTGTTTATGATCCGTCAAACCGGCGCACACTTGACTCCTATCTATAACTTGCTAGCCAAAAAAAAAAAAATGTGCGCACGCACATTAAACAGGCGCCCACTTGACGTCTCTATCACTTTCGCTATGACTCATATGGATGTTGCTGTTGTTAATGGTATTGCAGTTGACCATAACAATGTTTATGATCTGCCTGCAGGAGTGCAAAGCAGCGCCGTCAAACCGGCGTGCACTTGACTCCTATCTAATACCTGTTAGCTAAAAATGTGCGCACGCACATTAAACAGGCGCCCACTTGACGTCTCTATCACTTTCGCTATGACTCGAATGGATGTTGCTGTTGTTTTTGGTATTGCAGTTGACCATAACAATGCGAGCGGCTCTATGATCTTACTTGTCCTTGTTTATGATCCGTCAAACCGGCGCACACTTGACTCCTATCTATAACTTGCTAGCCAAAAAAAAAAATGTGCGCACGCACATTAAACAGGCGCCCACTTGACGTCTCTATCACTTTCGCTATGACTCATATGGATGTTGCTGTTGTTAATGGTATTGCAGTTGACCATAACAATGTTTATGATCTGCCTGCAGGAGTGCAAAGCAGCGCCGTCAAACCGGCGCACACTTGACTCCTATCTAATATGTGTGTGCGCACGCACATTAAACAGGCGCAGACATGACGTCTCTTTCCTTTTCTCCTTTGTTCATTGATTCGCACGGATGGTATTATCTTTAACAAGGAGGCTGACTAATGTACTTGACCTTTGATCTTGACCTACTTCTAGGTGTTGATCCTGGACAACTGGGTTCTTATCTTGCTACCTGTCAAAAAAGGAGCACGCTAATGGAAAAAAAAGGGTCACGCTAATTGAAAAAAGTGGGTTCTTATCTTGCTACCTGTCAAAAAGTGTCACGCTAATTGAAATAAGTCATAAATCATAAGATCCTTATCTGAGCCAGAAACGACTGTTCCCTACTACTTTCTTAAAATCTTTTTATCGTAAATAACACTCTGGGAAACAGAATAGTAAAACAATAATCAAGCAGCTTAAAACATTGTAATACTTTCAGTCAGCTAACTGTATTCATTTTCCGTATTTGAGAAGTCGATTTGATAAATGAGTTTGATGAAAGAATTATAGCCAAATATAAGAAATAGTTTGACGAATATCTTAAAGTGTAAAAAGTGTCATTAAACCACATAAACATTGGACAATAATCTTATAGTGTGCAGATGGACATTATTTGTCAAGGATAATCTAATCAAGTATTGTCTAATACTGCAATGATAAAGTTAAACAAAAGATTATTAATTTAATAGCAGTTAAACGAACGTCTTCAACCTTTTTAAATAGTGAAATACATAAAAGCTTTCATAGATATCATATACTGAGTATTTGAACTAAAGCTTATAAGATTGATTTGATAAAGCTATTAATAAAGCCTTAAGAAAACATGGTGTGTGACCTTTGTGTTCTACCGGCTATAAGTATGCGGCTTTAGTCTGAATGTTTGGTTAATGTTTTTGCATATACATCAATCATCTCAAAATAAACCTAATTTAAAAAAAAAAACTATATAAAATTATCATTATAACAAAATAAACCTATAAAAATAATCAATAGCTTGTTAAAAGTGTATTATAATTAACTGCATAAAATTTTCCTAGCAACTGATTCTGTTGTTATTGCAGTTTTTTAAAATAATGCGACCGGCTCTAAGAAAACTGTCTCTTATCTACTTATTAGTAGCTAAGAAACCTGCTCACACTTGACCTTTGTTCTTTACTGAATGGAAGATTTTCCTTGCAATGCGACCGGCTCTATGATTGTACTTTACCATTAATTATGACCTGCTTGCAGGAGTGTAAGGCGGCGTTTACAATGTCAGCGTGAGATTGGATTAAAGCTTTTTCCAACCTGAGACGTACGCTGGTAGTTTACAATGTCAGCGTGAAAGTATGTTCGAATTTTCGAAATCAGCTGTTAGCCGTCTATGAGCTGTGAACAGCTGATGGTTGTTTCATTTTTGTGGCAAAAATTTTTAAATTGAATTGATAAATAATAAAAAATGAGAAGACGACAACAACAAAAAATTTTAGTAGCTCATCATACAATGATGATGCAAGCAGCTGTTGCTACTGCTGCTGAACTTGAAGAGGAGCATTTGATGCAGCGGGATAGGCTCGGGCATGGGCAAAATCTTTGTAAAGAGCTGTTGCGGGATGATGAAACGTTCTTTAATTTCACAAGGATGAACGTAGAACAGTTTGAACTTCTTCTTTCACTTGTGGGATCGGATTTGGCGAAGTTTTCGATAAGAAAGCCAATTGAAGAGCGCGATAGGCTTATGATTACATTGAGGTAAATATAAGATTTTATTTGAAAAATGTGCATACATATAATAAACTAATTTTGATTACTAGATTTCTAGCAACCGGATCGTCGTACAGTGCCATTGGCTACTCTTTCCGCGTGGCCAAGTGCACTGTACACAATATTGTAAAGGAGACGACCGCTGTTATTTGGAATCGCCTAAATGAAAAATTCATCCCAAGGCAAACAAACTCTGACCTTAAGCGAATTGCAGATGATTTTTATTCCTGCACTGGTCTGCCCAACTGTATAGGCGCATTAGACGGAAAACATTGTGCTATCCAAGCACCAGCAAACAGTGGCAGTTTGTATTTTAATTACAAAAAGACATTTTCTATTGTCCTGCTTGCTGCTTGCGATAGCCAGTGCAACTTCACTGTTGTCAATGTTGGTGCATATGGCTCGGAGTCAGATGGTATGCTTTCTTAAAATTAATTTAGCCTAGTTATTATTATTTTACATTAATATTATTAATTTTACATTAGGAGGAATCTGCGTCGCTCGGACTGGGGGAAAATGTTGCTAAATAATGAGCTGCCAGTGCCAGAACCTTCTCCATTGCCCAATAGCGGAACAATGTTTCCTTTTTTTTTTGTTGGCGATGAGGCGTTTCCGCTAAAACGCCACTTACTTAGGCCATATGGTGGGCGAGGCTTATCGCAAGATCAACGTTATTTCAACACAAGCCTGTCAAAGGCACGCCGCTTGATTGAAAATACGTTTGGTATTTTGGCGTCCAAATTTAGAATTTTTCACACCGTTATTTGTGCAGAGCCGGATCTGGCAATTTCAATTGTGAATAGTGCAGTTGTGTTGCACAATTTTATTAAAAAAACAAAGGCACCTGCAACATCGCTTCGTTCTGCTCAAAATGAAACGGACCAGGGAAGATGGAGCCACTTCGCATCAGAAGCGCAGCTCCGGCCATCACATGAAGCGCAAAAATTGCGCGATATAATGTCGAAATATTTAAATAACCAAAAACAAGTTGATGAAAATATATAATTTTATTTAAATAAATGGTACATGTTTTTTATTGTCCAAATTTGTATCGCATAGATACTTGCATTATCTCCTCTTCATAACTGTCTGCCTTCTCCTTTTCCAATTTGTTGTATGTCTCTTCAACAAAATGCAGCATGCCTTGAATTGGGGACTCCTTCTGCATTGCACCCAACATTGTGGCGGTAGCAGCTTGCATTGCATCCACAATGCTACTTTGACCTCCCGGAGTCTTTGAGCGTGATCGCGACTGTGATGGCGATTCAAGACGCGGTGCTCTTAGCTGCAGCGATTGCGGCTCTGATATCGACTCGAAAACCTCATCCTGAGACTCCTCATTCGCAGTCGACTTGCCCCATGCTTGCGAATTGCTTACCCTGGAAAAGAAATACTATAATTAGTAAATCAATAATAATTACAAATCAAAGGCAGTGATTACTTTCGTCGCTTGTACGCCTCGTCGAGGAACTCTAAGTTCTTCAAAAAAATCCACTTGGATGGCCTGCTTGCAGCAGCGCCACTTTTGCTGTGGTCTTTCTCCTTCTCGCGCCTATATTTTTCGCGCAGTCTGCGGAAGTGGCCGTACGCTTCATCTCCTTATAAAATACACGGTACATGAAATATTGTCACAAGCGAACAAATTACTGGAACTTACCAGTCATTTTGAATTCTACTCCAATTGTGTTCCATAAATCCTCCCGAAGCAGCTTGTTCTTATACGCTTTGGACGTCACGCTCCACAAGCAGTCATGCCCTTGTACCACTTCAATAAAACGTGCTGTTGTTTGTTCATCCATTTCGATAAAATGAAATAAACGCAATTCGAACAATCAGCTGATTCGAACACAGCTGACACACGTGAAATGGCGCGAAAATTAAACGATTTGCTTTTTTTACATAACATGGATTTTATTGTTATATATTCGTTAATATGTACTAAATAAATATTAAAAAGTGAATTCTATTAACATTTACCTCTGTATTGAGTAAAATTGAGGTTAAAACATTGGAGCTAACGAAGATGCGACACCTATTGACAGCCATTTTGAGTAAAATAGAGGTTTAGAGCTTTGGTGCTTTCAAGCACATGTTGCTAATTTCGAAAATGCGACACCTATTGACAGCTTTTAAAACTCCATTTTCGAATTGCTTTTTGCTGAGATGCATATGAGACCGGTTACAGATTGCAAATGAGGGAGACAAACTTATGTGGAAAATAGGTGTGTCAGACTGAAACAAAACATTTTCCAATCTCACGCCGACATTGTAAACCCCGCTTAATTATTGCTAGCTTAGGAATTTGCGTATGTAGATCAAACCAGCTCTCTCTTTTCTAATTATATGGAAGCCGACTAATGTACATGACCTACCTACTTGTAGGTGTTCATTATAAGGAGTCTGATAAAGTACCTGACCACCCCCTTTTACCATCGCATGTAAAACATTCGCACACTCTCTCTTATCTCCTTATTAAAAGCTGTTAAATATGCACCCACTTGTTTTTTAAACTTTCTCATCTTAATTTACAAGAAGCAATAGTCTTGTATAGAACCTTTGAATTGATCTTGCTGTTGCTGTTGTGTAAGGAAATTCTCATCCCTTGCTCACATAACCCTCACGAATGATGCTGTGCATGTTGTTGTTGTTGTTCATAACAGTGAAGTCTTATGACCTGTATTCAGGTACGCAAGGCAACGCACGTCAAACAGGTGCACACTTGACTCTAACACTTATCTCCACTAGCACTTCCCCGCCTTTTGCTAATGCACTTAAACCATACGCATACTCTCTGTCTTAGCTACAAATATTATAGAAATTTGCAAATATAAATGATATTTAAGAAATATGCGGACACTTGCTTCTAAAACTTTTTCCTTCTAACACTTTCTCTCCCTAACACTTTCTATCTAACAATTGCCTCTCTTACACTTTCTAATCTTAATATACAAGTATCAATACTCTTGTTTAGAACCTATGTATTGATCTTGCTGCTGCTGCGAAAGAAAATACCATCCTTTGTTAAAATAACCCTCACGAATGTTGTTTTTGGTATTGAAGTTGACCATAACAATGCGAGCGGCTCTATGATTTTGCTTGCCCTTGTTTATGATCTGCCTCCAGGAGTGCAAAGCAGCGCCGTCAAACCGGCGCACACTTGACTCCTATCTAATATGTGCGTGCGCACATTAAACAGGCGCAGACATGACGTCTCTAACACTTTCTCCCTCTAACACTTTCCCCCTCTAACACTTTCAAATCTTTGTCTACAAGTATCAAAGCTCTTGTTAAGAATCTATGTATTGACCTTGCTGCTGCTGCTGCGAAAGAAAATTCTCATACTTTGCTAACTGACCCTTACGATCATGAAATCATGAACGATCATGATCGTTGTTTAAGGCTTGTTTACGGGTGTGCAAAACAACGCACATCAAACAGGCACTCACTAGACTCTATCCTTGTAATCTTTGTTTACTGATTCTTACTATCATAAAAATTCGTTTTTTATTGCATGCATAATTATAAAGGAGTGTTTCAGATGTCTGGGTATTGGTCACATGCAGTATGACTGCAAGGGACCAAACCGGAAAGGCCAAGGCTTGTGCTTCCGGTGCGCCGAAGCCGGCCACAAAATAGCACAATGCCAAGCGACTCCCAAATGCTGGGCATGCATCGATGCAAAGCTGTCTCCCGTGGATCATTTACCGGGTTCCAGCAGATGCAGAGCGCGTAAGCAGCAGAACGCGTTGAAAAAGAAATGAGAGTCCTCCAGGCAAATATGCACCGGAGCAGAACTGCAGACATTCTCCTGAACCAGCTACTGCTTGAGAGGGGAACAGACGCAGTGATCATCAGTGAGCAGTACGCGAAGGCCAGAAACGGTAACTGGCTACAGGATGATACTGGGACTGCAGCTATCTGGATCTTATCAAACAGAAACTGTCCAAAAATCAGCAGTGGAACAGGAAATGGTTTCGTGTGGGTTAAGTGCAGCAAATACTCGCTTATGAGCTGCTACTTAACACCAAGCGACACCAGTGCGGTATTCGAGACCAAACTCGACAGCATCGAAGACAGCGCACGTGAAATCGGAGAGCCTCTGGTCTTGGCAGGTGACTTTAACGCCAGGGCAGTAGAATGGGGATCGAGTAGCACGGACTCCCGAGGTCGTCGGATTCTTGACATGGCGTCTAGACTCGGCCTTGTAGTTGCAAACTCAGGCACTAGTACAACATTCCGAAGACCAGGATGCATGGTTACTACACCGGACATTACCCTCGTCTCTGAGGGGCTGGCTAGAGCACTCAGGAACTGGAAAATTCTCGAAGACTATACTGGTAGTGACCACCAGTATATTGAGTACGACATTGAGCTGACCGGTCGCCTGGAGCGAACCGACGTCCAGAGAGGAACGCGCAAGTGGAAGAGCGATCGCCTGAACATTCCAGCGCTGCTGTCCGCACTCGACAGCAACACTGTTCTACAGGCCCCAGCTAATGACCCAAAAACGATCGTGCAGCAGACCATGGAGAGCATTACCCGGGCCTGTGATGTTGCTATGCCTAGGATCCAAACAGCAGCCCGAAGAAAGGCAGCATACTGGTGGAATGAAGAAATCGCGGAGTTGAGACGCGCTTGTCTCCGATGCAGGCGAAAGCTTACCAGGGTCCGAAGACGGGGACCAGCGGAAGCAGAAGCAAACGCTTACAAAATGGCAAGACGTTTTTTGAATGCAGCTATAAGCAAAAGCAAAGCAACAAAGTGGGAGGAGCTCAGAAGCGACATTTACAGAAACCCTTGGGGCATGGGCTATAAGGTAGTCATGAAGAAGCTGGGTGCAAACCCATCCCCTCCGCTCCTTGACAGCAGAAAGATGGCGGAGATAGTTGATACACTGTTCCCGACACACCAACCGCTGGAACTACTACCGGTGGAGCTGTTAGATGATCTGCCGCCCTTGTTTACGGTGCAAGAGTTTACACTCGCTGCGGGCGCACTTAAGAATAACAAAGCCCCGGGACCAGACGGCATTCCTACCGATTTGCTGAAAGCGATTGCAGCCGAACGTCCACAAGTGCTACTAGACATGTACAATACCTGCCTGGCAGAAGGAAACTTCCCTGCGGTCTGGAAGCAACAGAGGCTAAAATTAATCAGCAAAGGCAAGGGCAACCTAGAGTGCGCTGAAGCATACCGACCACTGTGCATGCTGCATACGGCTGGCAAGCTGCTAGAAAGGCAGATTAAGCCAAGACTCGCTGCTGCGGTGGAGAACGCTGGTGAACTGTCACCGAGGCAGCATGGATTCAGAAGCGGTCACTCCACATTAGGTGCGATCCAGGACGTGATCGACACCTTCACGACTGCGCAGATGGGTAACCATTATTCGCGCAAAATAGTGCTGCTGGCGACACTGGATGTTCGCAACGCGTTCAACAGCATTAAATGGGCTGACATCATCAACACGCTCCAGACCAGGTACCGAGTTCCACGGTACCTAATGAAAATGACTAGGAGCTATTTAAGCGACCGTGTTCTTCAATATGACACAAGCGATGGCAGGAGACAGCACACGATCACGTCTGGCGCTGCACAGGGCTCAATCCTCGGTCCTGATCTGTGGAATGACACCTACGACAGCATCTTAGAGATGAATATGCCAGAAGACACTCACCTAGTGGCATTTGCTGACGACGCTGCTGCTGTGATCGTTGCGCGCGACACCACTGAAGCTCAACGTAAGCTAAACGTTGTAATGATTCAGGTCCAAGCATGGCTCCGTGATCACGGCCTTAAGCTGGCTGCAGAAAAAACGGAGCTACTTCTCCTCACGAAAAGCCATATACAGCTGGAAACTCCACTGCAGGTTTGCGGCCACGGAAAACGCACGCGGAGAACGGCAAAGTACTTGGGACTACAGCTTGACTGCAGACTCAACTACTGGGCGCAGATCCAACACGCAGCCAAGAAAGCCAGTAAAGCCACAGCAGCCCTTGGCAGACTCATGGCAAACATCGGAGGCCCCACGCAGAGCAAGCGAAGATTGCTCTTGACAATCACTAACACCATCCTACTATATGGGTGTGAGGTGTGGGCTGAAGCCCTGGAACTAAATTGCCGACGCAAGGTATTCGCTTCAGTGCAACGTACTGCAGCGCTTAGGATTGCTTCTGCTTACAGGACAGTACCAGAAACGGCGGTGTTGGTAATTAGCAGCTGCATACCCATTGACTTACTAACCTTTGAACGCAGAAAACGATGGGTAGCAAAGAAGGATGGAATAGGTTTGACCTCTAGAGAAGCTAGACAGCACACAATCCAACAGTGGCAAGAGCGGTGGAGTGCAGAACCAACCGGCAAATGGACTTTGAGGCTCATACGCGACTTAAAGAGCTGGATGGACAGGGGTCATGGCGAGGTAAATTATTACCTAACACAGCTGTTAGCCGGACATGGATACTTCCGGAAATACCTCTTCCGCATGGGGAAAACAGATAGTGTTGGTTGTATCTATGGTGATGCGGCTGTTGACGACGCAGAGCATACGTTCTTCCACTGCCGGAAGTGGGACGAGTATAGATGCGTGCTAGAAAGCAAAATTGGACCCATCGAGCCCGAAAACATTGTGGGGAAAATGCTGCTGCGAAAGGAATCAAGGGACGCAGTAACAAACTTTGCGGTAAATGTTCTTCTTCTAAAGAAGCGCGATCTGGATGCCGTTATACAGGATGAGCGCCGCATGACCCAAATTGAGGCAGAATGATGTGTTGATATGCCTAGGCGATGGAAGGATCTGGACGCGGATCATTGAGGCGAATTTTAAGCGTTAATGGATGGCGCAGCGATCGAAAGAGGCGCCACTTCGAAGTAATGCAAACGCGATCCAGAAGTGGAAAAAAGGCCTGGAGAGAAGGGGTCTTAGTGGGTGCAAGCCCCACATACCTCTCTGCGACGGCAGATTGAGAGATGCGCACAGGCATTTCCCCTCCTCGATTGGAAAAAAAAAAATGTATTATTATTATTATTATTATTATTATTATTATTATTATTATTATTATTATTATTATTATTATTATTATTATTATTAGTATTATTATTATTATTATTATTATTATTATTATTATTATTATTATTATTATTATTATTATTATTATTATTATTATCATTATTATTATTATTATGGAGTTGGGAGCTCTGTCGGTATGGCAAAGCGTCTGATTGGTTTTAACTTGATTAAGCCCAGCGTGATCCATATCAGGCAGTCTCCAAGCATCTCACCGCCTCCTCGTGCCGACTCCGGAAACAGCTTCTTTTGTTAACAGACAAAAAAGCTGGCTAAGGTGAGAAGGCGCTTTGAAGCACAGCCTTATCACCTGAGAAGGAAACCCAGAAAGCGTCTGCTCCCGCATCGGGTGGCAATTTGGTTAGCGTCTGCTCCATATTGGACGGCTATTAATAAAGTCTTTCTCCGAATCGGTAGACTGGAAAGAAGATTCGACAGCCGGTAGAAACAACATTCTGGCACCTGAGTAACCAGACTGAAACCCTGGCGAAATGGCTGCTGGGCTAATGTTAGGGCTGCCTCCGTCCTATTAAAACATAGCTAGTCTTCAAGTACGTTCAAAACATGACATTGTTTATTCCAATGTTACAGGTGCAGTTGAGAGAACTCCTGCTTTGTGTCCGCCCTGGCTCTGAACACAAGTACTCATAAGGTCTTGTGTCAACCCTTGCATGGACCTCACTGCAAGCAAAGGGACCCATGGGGGCAACAAAGGATAACTGTATATATTTTCATGTGGAGATAGCGGCTTGAAGTTTGGACCCATATAACATGAACAACGAAAATACAAATACAAAACAAACAACAGCAGAGAGCACGAACGCCGTGTTCAGTCGAAGCGGAAAAACCACAAGGTCACCCGCATTACAGGAACGGTCTCCAACCCGAAA
Organism: Scaptomyza polygonia; assembly: GCA_035044585.1. NCBI lineage: Eukaryota > Metazoa > Arthropoda > Insecta > Diptera > Drosophilidae > Scaptomyza > Scaptomyza polygonia. The sequence goes on along the minus strand of JAWNNU010000718.1, from coordinate 51,922 downwards.
TGGCATGCAACCGACATTGTCTAACCCACAGCCAGCATTTGAAGCGGAGAGTGTTCCAACACCCGCTGCTTTAGCAGCCACTCCAGTAGCACAAGCACAGACAAAAAGCAGTTTGATGACTCCAACACAGATCTTGATCGCAAAGATGCGGGCGGATGAAGATGCAGCTGTGGCTGAGTGCAGACGAGTTCTGCGAAAAATCAAGGCAGCGATGATGAAACAGCGTAATATAAGCATGGATGTCAAGGATGGCGTATCTGAAATTGGTGAACTTCTTACTGTTCTCGAGACCTGTAGATCAGGCTGGCTCAAAGCTGAGACAGCGAGGGAATCAGCCAGGAGAATTACCCTTGTAGACATAGAGATGGAGACGCCTACAACAAGCAAGCCAGCTGGTGAAATGCTCCCTACAAGCAAGCGTGCAGCTACTAGCCCTGCTGAGGTGGCAATGCTCCACAAAAAGGGGCGCGATGACGGACTTGAGAGTTGGCAAGCAGTTGCTAGCAAAAAGACCAAGAAGTCACAAAAGCAGCAGACCAAAGCACAGTCTCTCAAGGAACCAAAGGTTCAGGTGAGCGCGGGAAATAAGGGAGCGGGCCAGCATACGAGAAACCGCACATCCAAGCGGAAAACAGATGCTGTAATAATTAAGCCTGCAGAAGGATACAGCTATGCAGAGGTCCTAAAAAACCTGCGAGCTAACGCAAAGTTTGCTGACGACATCAAATTAAAAGGTGTTCGCAAAACCCAAACTGGCGCCCTCCTCCTTGAGTTGGAAAAAGGAGAGAAGCTAGAAGTGCAATTTTATGAGCAGATCAAGGCAACTCTCAAAGAAACTGCTGTTGTTGCCAGCGCTAGGCCTATGGCCACAATAGTCATAAGGGACCTTGATGCATTGACAGAACAAGAAGATGTTGTTAATGCTGTCAAAAAATTGTTGCCCGATGGATCGAGCGATATCAAGGTGACTGTATCTGCCCCAAACAACCGGGAACAGACGCAGGCCTTTGTCACGCTTTCAGAAGACATTGCCGAAAAGCTCCTTGTTGTGGGAAAAATTAAGATTGGCTGGCTAAAAGTCAAAATGAAAAGACTGGACATCATAAAGAAGTGTTTCAGATGTCTGGGTATTGGTCACATGCAGTATGACTGCAAGGGACCAAACCGGAAAGGCCAAGGCTTGTGCTTCCGGTGCCGGCCACAAAATAGCACAATGCCAAGCGACTCCCAAATGCTGGGCATGCATCGATGCAAAGCTGTCTCCCGTGGATCATTTACCGGGTTCCAGCAGATGCAGAGCGCGTAAGCAGCAGAACGCGTTGAAAAAGAAATGAGAGTCCTCCAGGCAAATATGCACCGGAGCAGAACTGCAGACATTCTCCTGAACCAGCCACTGCTTGAGAGGGGAATAGACGCAGTGAGCATCAGTGAGCAGTACGCGAAGGCCAGAAACGGTAACTGGCTACAGGATGATACTGGGACTGCAGCTATCTGGATCTTATCAAACAGAAACTGTCCAAAAATCAGCAGTGGAACAGGAAATGGTTTCGTGTGGGTTAAGTGCAGCAAATACTCGCTTATGAGCTGCTACTTAACACCAAGCGACACCATTGCGGTATTCGAGACCAAACTCGACAGCATCGAAGACAGCGCACGTGAAATCGGAGAGCCTCTGGTCTTGGCAGGTGACTTTAACGCCAGGGCAGTAGAATGGGGATCGAGTAGCACGGACTCCCGAGTTCGTCGGATTCTTGACATGGCGTCTAGACTCGGCCTTGTAGTTGTAAACTCAGGCACTAGTACAACATTCCGAAGACCAGGATGCATGGCTACTACACCGGACATTACCCTCGTCTCTGAGGGGCTGGCTAGAGCACTCAGGAACTGGAAAATTCTCGAAGACTATACTGGTAGTGACCACCAGTATATTGAGTACGACATTGAGCTGACCGGTCGCCTGGAGCGAACCGACGTCCAGAGAGGAACGCGCAAGTGGAAGAGCGATCGCCTGAACATTCCAGCGCTGCTGTCCGCACTCGACAGCAACGATGTTCTATAGGCCCCAGCTAATGACCCACAAACGATCGTGCAGCAGACCATGGAGAGCATTACCCGAGCCTGTGATGTTGCTATGCCCAGGATCCAAACAGCAGCCCGAAGAAAGGCAGCATACTGGTGGAATGAAGAAATCGCGGAGTTGAGACGCGCTTGTCTCCGATGCAGGCGAAAGCTTACCAGGGTCCGAAGACGGGGACCAGCGGAAGCAGAAGCAAACGCTTACAAAATGGCAAGACGTTTTTTGAATGCAGCTATAAGCAAAAGCAAAGCAACAAAGTGGGAGGAGCTCAGAAGCGACATTAACAGCAACCCTTGGGGCATGGGCTATAAGGTAGTCATGAAGAAGCTGGGTGCAAACCCATCCCCTCCGCTCCTTGACAGCAGAAAGATGGCGGAGATAGTTGATACACTGTTCCCGACACACCAACCGCTGGAACTACTACCGGTGGAGCTGTTAGATGATCTGCCGCCCTTGTTTACGGTGCGTGATCACGGCCTTAAGCTGGCTGCAGAAAAAACGGAGCTACTTCTCCTCACGAAAAGCCATATACAGCTGGAAACTCCACTGCAGGTTTGCGGCCACGGAAAACGCACGCGGAGAACGGCAAAGTACTTGGGACTACAGCTTGACTGCAGACTCAACTACTGGGCGCAGATCCAACACGCAGCCAAGAAAGCCAGTAAAGCCACAGCAGCCCTTGGCAGACTCATGGCACCATCCTACTATATGGGTGTGAGGTGTGGGCTGAAGCCCTGGAACTAAATTGCCGACGCAAGGTATTCGCTTCAGTGCAACATACTGCAGCGCTTAGGATTGCTTCTGCTTACAGGACAGTACCAGAAACGGCGGTGTTGGTAATTAGCAGCTGCATACCCATTGACTTACTAACCTTTGAACGCGGAAAACGATGGGTAGCAAAGAAGGATGGAATAGGTTTGACCTCTAGAGAAGCTAGACAGCACATAATCCAACAGTGGCAAGAGCGGTGGAGTGCAGAACCAACCGGCAAATGGACTTTGAGGCTCATACCCGACGTAAAGAGCTGAATGGACAGAGGTCATGGCGAGGTAAATTATTACCTAACACAGCTGTTAGCCGGACATGGATACTTCCGGAAATACCTCTTCCGCATGGGGAAAACAGATAGTGTTGGTTGTATCTATGGTGATGCGGCTGTTGACGACGCAGAGCATACGTTCTTCCACTGCCGGAAGTGGGACGAGTATAGATGCGTGCTAGAAAGCAAAATTGGACCCATCGAGCCCGAAAACATTGTGGGGAAAATGCTGCTGCGAAAGGAATCCTGGGACGCAGTAACAAACTTTGCGGTAAATGTTCTTCTTCTAAAGAAGCGCGATCTGGATGCCGTTATACAGGATGAGCGCCGCATGACCCAAATTGAGGCAGAATGATGTGTTGATATGCCTAGGCGATGGAAGGATCTGGACGCGGATCATTGAGGCGAATTTTAAGCGTTAATGGATGGCGCAGCGATCGAAAGAGACGCCACTTCGAAGTAATGCAAACGCGATCCCGAAGTGGAAAAAAGGCCTGGGGAGGAGGGGTTTTAGTGGGTGCAAGCCCCACATACCTCTCTGCGACGGCAGATTGAGAGATGCGCACAGGCATTTCCCCTCCTCGATTGGAAAAAAAAAAAAAATGTATTATTATTATTATTATTATTATTATTATTATTATTATTATTATTATTATTATTATTATCATTATTATTATTATTATGGAGTTGGGAGCTCTGTCGATATGGCAAAGCGTCTGATTGGTTTTAACTTGATTAAGCCCAGCGTGATCCATATCAGGCAGTCTCCAAGCATCTCACCGCCTCCTCGTGGCGACTCCGGAAACAGCTTCTTTTGTTAACAGACAAAAAAGCTGGCTAAGGTGAGAAGGCGCTTTGAAGCACAGCCTTCTCACCTAAGAAGGAAACCCAGAAAGCGTCTGCTCCCGCATCGGGTGGCAATTTGGTTAGCGTCTGCTCCATATTGGACGGCTATTAATAAAGTCTTTCTCCGAATCGGTAGACTGGAAAGAAGATTCGACAGCCGGTAGAAACAACATTCTGGCACCTGAGTAACCAGACTGAAACCCTGGCGAAATGGCTGCTGGGCTAATGTTAGGGCTGCCTCCGTCCTATTAAAACATAGCTAGTCTTCAAGTACGTTCAAAACATGACATTGTTTATTCCAATGTTACAGGTGCAGTTGAGAGAACTCCTGCTTTGTGTCCGCCATGGCTCTGAACACAAGTACTCATAAGGTCTTGTGTCAACCCTTGCATGGACCTCACTGCAAGCAAAGGGACCCATGGGGGCAACAAAGGATAACTGTATATATTTTCATGTGGAGATAGCGGCTTGAAGTTTGGACCCATATAACATGAACAACGGAAATACAAATACAAAACAAACAACAGCAGAGAGCACGAACGCCGTGTTCAGTCGAAGCGGAAAAACCACAAGGTCACCCGCATTACAGGAACGGTCTCCAACCCGAAATGGCATGCAACCGACATTGTCTAACCCACAGCCAGCATTTGAAGCGGAGAGTGTTCCAACACCCGCTGCTTTAGCAGCCACTCCAGTAGCACAAGCACAGACAAAAAGCAGGTTGATGACTCCAACACAGATCCTGATCGCAAAGATGCGGGCGGATGAAGAAGCAGCTGTGGCTGAGTGCAGACGAGTTCTGCGAAAAATCAAGGCAGCGATGATGAAACAGCGTAATATAAGCATGGATGTCAAGGATGGCGTATCTGAAATTGGTGAACTTCTTACTGTTCTCGAGACCTGTAGGTCAGGCTGGCTCAAAGCTGAGACAGCGAGGGAATCAGCCAGGAGAATTACCCTTGTAGACTTAGAGATGGAGACGCCTACAACAAGCAAGCCAGCTGGTGATATGCTCCCTACAAGCAAGCGTGCAGCTACTAGCCCTGCTGAGGTGGCAATGCTCCACAAAAAGGGGCGCGATGACGGACTTGAGAGTTGGCAAGCAGTTGCTAGCAAAAAGACCAAGAAGTCACAAAAGCAGCAGACCAAAGCACAGTCTCTCAAAGAACCAAAGGTTCAGGTGAGCGCGGGAAATAAGGGAGCGGGCCAGCATACGAGAAACCGCACATCCAAGCGGAAAACAGATGCTGTAATAATTAAGCCTGCAGAAGGATACAGCTATGCAGAGGTCCTAAGAAACCTGCGAGCTAACGCAAAGTTTGCTGACGACATCAAATTAAAAGGTGTTCGCAAAACCAAAACTGGCGCCCTCCTCCTTGAGTTGGAAAAAGGCGAGAAGCTAGAAGTGAAATTTTGTGAGCAGATCAAGGCAACTCTCAAAGAAACTGCTGTTGTTGCCAGCGCTAGGCCTATGGCCACAATAGTCATAAGGGACCTTGATGCATTGACAGAACAAGAAGATGTTGTTAATGCTGTCAAAAAATTGTTGCCCGATGGATCGAGCGATATCAAGGTGACTGTATCTGCCCCAAACAACCGGGAACAGACGCAGGCCTTTGTCACGCTTTCAGAAGACAATGCCGAAAAGCTCCTTGTTGTGGGAAAAATTAAGATTGGCTGGCTAAAAGTCAAAATGAAAAGACTGGACATCATAAAGAAGTGTTTCAGATGTCTGGGTATTGGTCACATGCAGTATGACTGCAAGGGACCAAACCGGAAAGGCCAAGGCTTGTGCTTCCGGTGCGGCGAAGCCGGCCACAAAATAGCACAATGCCAAGCGACTCCCAAACGCTGGGCATGCATCGATGCAAAGCTGTCTCCCGTGGATCATTTACCGGGTTCCAGCAGATGCAGAGCGCGTAAGCAGCAGAACGCGTTGAAAAAGAAATGAGAGTCCTCCAGGCAAATATGCACCGGAGCAGAACTGCAGACATTCTCCTGAACCAGCTACTGCTTGAGAGGGGAATAGACGCAATGATCATCAGTGAGCAGTACGCGAAGGCCAGAAACGGTAACAGGCTACAGGATGATACTGGGACTGCAGCTATCTGGATCTTATCAAACAGTAACTGTCCAAAAATCAGCAGTGGAACAGGAAATGGTTAGTGTGGGTTAAGTGCAGCAAATACTCGCTTATGAGCTGCTACTTAACACCAAGCGACACCATTGCGGTTTTCGAGACCGAGGTGCTGAAAGCGATTGCGGCCGAACGTCCACAAGTGCTACTAGACATGTACAATACCTGCCTGGCAGAAGGAAACTTCCCTGCGGTCTGGAAGCAACAGAGGCTAAAATTAATCAGCAAAGGCAAGGGCAACCTAGAGTGCGCTGAAGCATACCGACCACTGTGCATGCTGGATACGGCTGGCAAGCTGCTAGAAAGGCTGATTAAGCCAAGACTCGCTGCTGCGGTGGAGAACGCTGGTGGACTGTCACCGAGGCAGCATGGATTCAGAAGCGGTCACTCCACATTAGGTGCGATCCAGGACGTGATCGACACCGCCACGACTGCGCAGATGGGTAACCATTATTCGCGCAAAATAGTGCTGCTGGCGACACTGGATGTTCGCAACGCGTTCAACAGCATTAAATGGGCTGACATCATCAACACGCTCGAGACCAGGTACCGAGTTCCACGGTACCTAATGAAAATGACTAGGAGCTATTTAAGCGACCGTGTTCTTCAATATGACACAAGCGATGGCAGGAGACAGCACACGATCAAGTCTGGCGCTGCACAGGGCTCAATCCTCGGTCCTGATCTGTGGAATGACACCTACGACAGCATCTTAGAGATGAATATGCCAGAAGACACTCACCTAGTGGCATTTGCTGACGACGCTGCTGCTGTGATCGTTGCGTGCGACACCACTGAAGCTCAACGTAAGCTTAATGTTGTAATGATTCAGGTCCAAGCATGGCTCCGTGATCACAGCCTTAAGCTGGCTGCAGAAAAAACGGAGCTACTTCTCCTCTCGAAAAGCCATATACAGCTGGAAACTCCACTGCAGGTTTGCAGCCACGGAAAACGCACGCAGAGAACGGCAAAGTACTTGGGACTACAGCTTGACTGCAGACTCAACTACTGGGCGCAGATCCAACACGCAGCCAAGAAAGCCAGTAAAGCCACAGCAGCCCTTGGCAGACTCATGGCAAACATCGGAGGCCCCACGCAGAGCGAGCGAAGATTGCTCTTGACAATCACTAGCACCATCCTACTATATGGGTGTAACAGTGGCAAGAGCGGTGGAGTGCAGAACCAACCGGCAAATGGACTTTGAGGCTCATACCCGACGGAAAGAGCTGGATGGACAGAGGTCATGGCGAGGTAAATTATTACCTAACACAGCTGTTAGCCGGACATGGATACTTCCGGAAATACCTCTTCCGCATGGGGAAAACAGATAGTGTTGGTTGTATCTATGGTGATGCGGCTGTTGACGACGCAGAGCATACGTTCTTCCACTGCCGGATGTGGGACGAGTACAGATGCGTGCTAGAAAGCAAAATTGGACCCATCGAGCCCGAAAACATTGTGGAGAAAATGCTGCTGCGAAAGGAATCCTGGGACGCAGTAACAAACTTTGCGGTAAATGTTCTTCTTCTAAAGAAGCGCGATCTGGATGCCGTTATACAGGATGAGCGCCGCATGACCCAAATTGAGGCAGAATGATGTGTTGATATGCCTAGGCGATGGAAGGATCTGGACGCGGATCATTGAGGCGAATTTTAAGCGTTAATGGATGGCGCAGCGCGCGAAAGAGGCTCCACTTCGAAGTAATGCAAACGCGATCCCGAAGTGGAAAAAGGCCTGGAGAGGAGGGGTTTTAGTGGGTGCAAGCCCCACATACCTCTCTGCGACGGCAGATTAAGAGATGCGCACAGGCATTTCCCCTCCTCGATTGTAAAAAAAAAAAAAAATTATCAGCAGTGGAACAGGAAATGGTTTCGTGTGGGTTAAGTGCAGCAAATACTCGCTTATGAGCTGCTACTTAACACCAAGCGACACCAGTGCGGTTTTCGAGACCAGACTCGACAGCATCGAAGACAGCGCACGTGAAATCGGAGAGCCTCTGGTCTTGGCAGGTGACTTTAACGCCAGGGCAGTAGAATGGGGATCGAGTAGCACGGACTCCCGAGGTCGTCGGATTCTTGACATGGCGTCTAGACTCGGCCTTCTAGTTGCGAACTCAGGCACTAGTACAACATTCCGAAGACCAGGATGCATGGCTACTACACCGGACATTACCCTCGTCTCTGAGGGGCTGGCTAGAGCACTCAGGAACTGGAAAGTTCTCGAAGACTATACTGGTAGTGACCACCAGTATATTGAGTACGACACCGAGCTGACCGGTCGCCTGGAGCGAACCGACGTCCAGAGAGGAACGCGCAAGTGGAAGAGCGATCGCCTGAACATTCCAGCGCTGCTGTCCGCACTCGACAGCAACACTGTTCTACAGGCCCCAGCTAATGACCCACAAACGATCGTGCAGCAGACCATGGAGAGCATTACCCGGGCCTGTGATGTTGCTATGCCCAGGATCCAAACAGCAGCCCGAAGAAAGGCAGCATACTGGTGGAATGAAGAAATCGCGGAGTTGAGACGCGCTTGTCTCCGATCCAGGCGAAAGCTTACCAGGGTCCGAAGACGGGGACCAGCGGAAGCAGAAGCAAACGCTTACAAAATGGCAAGACGTTTTTTTGAATGCAGCTATAAGCAAAAGCAAAGCAACAAAGTGGGAGGAGCTCAGAAGCGACATTAACAGCAACCCTTGGGGCATGGGCTATAAGGTAGTCATGAAGAAGCTGGGTGCAAACCCATCCCCTCCGCTCCTTGACAGCAGAAAGTTGGCGGAGATAGTTGATACACTGTTCCCGACACACCAACCGCTGGAACTACTACCGGTGGAGCTGTTAGATGATCTGCCGCCCTTGTTTACGGTGCAAGAGCTTACACTCGCTGCGGGCGCACTTAAGAATAACAAAGCCCCGGGACCAGACGGCATTCCTACCGAAGTGCTGAAAGCGATTGCAGCCGAACGTCCACAAGTGCTACTAGACATGTACAATAACTGCCTGGCAGAAGGAAACTTCCCTGCGGTCTGGAAGCAACGGAGGCTAACATTAATCAGCAAAGGCAAGGGCAACCTAGAGTGCGCTGAAGCATACCGACCACTGTGCATGCTGGATACGGCTGGCAAGCTGCTAGAAAGGCTGATTAAGCTAAGACTCGCTGCTACGGTGGAGAACGCTGGTGGACTGCCACCGAGGCAGCATGGATTCAGAAGCGGTCACTCCACATTAGGTGCGATCCAGGACGTGATCGACACCTTCACGACTGCGCAGATGGGTAACCATTATTCGCGCAAAATAGTGCTGCTGGCGACACTGGATGTTCGCAACGCGTTCAACAGCATTAAATGGGCTGACATCATCAACACGCTCCAGACCAGGTACCGAGTTCCACGGTACCTAATGAAAATGACTAGGAGCTATTTAAGCGACCGTGTTCTTCAATATGACACAAGCGATGGCAGGAGACAGCACACGATCAAGTCTGGCGCTGCACAGGGCTCAATCCTCGGTCCTGATCTGTGGAATGACACCTACGACAGCATCTTAGAGATGAATATGCCAGAAGACACTCACCTAGTGGCATTTGCTGACGACGCTGCTGCTGTGATCGTTGCGCGCGACACCACTGAAGCTCAACGTAAGCTGAATATTGTAATGATTCAGGTCCAAGCATGGCTCCGTGATCACGGCCTTAAGCTGGCTGCAGAAAAAACGGAGCTACTTCTCCTCACGAAAAGCCATATACAGTAGGAAACTCCACTGCAGGTTTGCGGCCACGGAAAAAGCACGCAGAGAACGGCAAAGTACTTGGGACTACAGCTTGACTGCAGACTCAACTACTGGGCGCAGATCCAACACGCAGCCAAGAAAGCCAGTAAAGCCACAGCATCCCTTGGCAGACTCATGGCAAACATCGGAGGCCCCACGCAGAGCAAGCGAAGATTGCTCTTGACAATCACTAACACCATCCTACTATATGGGTGTGAGGTGTGGGCTGAAGCCCTGGAACTAAATTGCCAAGGTATTTGCTTCAGTGCAACGTACTGCAGCGCTTAGGATTGCTTCTGCTTACCGGACAGTACCAGAAACGGCAGTGTTGGTAATTAGCAGCTGCATACCCATTGACTTACTAGCCTTTGAACGCAGAAAACGATGGGTAGCAAAGAAGGATGGAATAGGTTTGACCTCTAGAGAAGCTAGACAGCACACAATCCAACAGTGGCAAGAGCGGTGGAGTGCAGAACCAACCGGCAAATGGACTTTGAGGCTCATACCCGACGTAAAGAGCTGGATGGACAGAGGTCATGGCGAGGTAAATTATTACCTAACACAGCTGTTAGCCGGACATGGATACTTTCGGAAATACCTCTTCCGCATGGGGAAAACAGATAGTGTTGGTTGTATCTATGGTGATGCGGCTGTTGGCGACGCAGAGCCTACGTTCTTCCACTGCCGGAAGTGGGACGAGTATAGATGCGTGCTAGAAAGCAAAATTGGACCCATCGAGCCCGAAAACATTGTGGGGAAAATGCTGCTGCGAAAGGAATCCTGGGACGCAGTAACAAACTTTGCGGTAAATGTTCTTCTTCTAAAGAAGCGCGATCTGGATGCCGTTATACAGGATGAGCGCCGCAAGACCCAAATTGAGGCAGAATGATGTGTTGATATGCCTAGGCGATGGACGGATCTGGACGCGGATCATTGAGGCGAATTTTAAGCGTTAATGGATGGCGCAGCGCGCGAAAGAGCCACCACTTCGAAGTAATGCAAACGCGATCCCGAAGTGGAAAAAGGCCTGGAGAGAAGGGGTTTTAGTGGGTGCAAGCCCCACATACCTCTCTGCGACGGCAGATTGAGAGATGCGCACAGGCATTTCCCCTCCTCGATTGACGTGGTGGGGGGGCCCGCACCTAAGCACGCCAAGCCAGGCGTGCTATTGTGTCGCTAAGAGCAGTTCTAAGGGAAGAAACCCTGAAATAAAATCTAAGGGAAGGAACCCTGAAAGAAAACCAAAAATGAGTGTTGGGCAAGGAGATAAAAATACGGTGCAGGGGGTCGGATCCCCAGTACCGGCGGCCGTCAGGGGTGTTCAAGCGGGCCCCGGGGCGTCGAGATCATGCAACCGCGAAGCATCGCAGGTGGACCACTTGGCCTGCGTTGCTGATAAATTGTCAAGTGAGCAGTATGCGCCAACTGCGCAAATAACTTGTACGCCAACTGAGAAACGCTCAGCTTCCAGCCCTGCGGAGCAGAATGTTAGAAAACGCACAAAGACGTTGGAAACTTATCCAGAACGTTTGGTCATCTCGAAAAGGACTAAACGGGTGCTTAAGCTGGCAGCAAAGAAGAACATGGAGGAGCTAACGCCCTTGTCAAAGAAAGATGTCCCTAGAAAGGAGCCAGCTCTTGAGAAGAAAAAGAAGGGAAGAATTAAAGCCAGGACAAGAGCTGAGGCGATCTTGATTCGTCCCGAGGGAGGTCGGTCCTATGCCGATATTCTTAAGGAGATGAAAGATAAGGTGCGCCCGGAAGACTCAGGTGTCCAAGTAAGGACCATCCGAGAGACCAGAACTGGGGGTGTACTGCTGGAAATTGGACCAGGCTCCAAGAACAGTGCTGCCTTTCGGCACTCAATTGCGGCGGCGCTAGGGGGACAGGCAGACGTTTCCTCCCTGAAACCAAGGTGTTCTATGGAGATCCGTGACATCGATTGCCTAACAGAGGTGGCCGATATAAAAGCAGCCCTTAAGCGAGATGTGCCCAGTCTTGGAGAAGTTAAGGTCGGATTCATTACCGGGACTCTGAGGGGACAAAGGCTGGCAGTGGTTGAGATGAATCAGTGCGATGCATCTTACTTCTTGGAGCGCGGTAAGATCCGCATTGGCTGGGTAAGCTGCCGAATTAGGGAAAGAATCCCTGTGACACGCTGTTTCAGATGTCTCGGATATGGACACTTGGCCAAGGGGTGCAAGGGGCCTGATCGAAGCTCCTTGTGCTACAAATGTGGAGCAGCTGGTCATAAAGCCCAGACGTGTGGAGCGCCGTCACGCAGCTTCTTATGTGCCGACAAGAGCCTAAACGAAGAGGGCCTTGGACACAAACCAGGATCCGGAATTTGCAGAACGTTCAAGGAAGCGCTCCAGAAGGCCAGAGAGAAAACGCAATGATTCGCGTTCTCCAGGCAAACACGAATAGGTGCCGAATAGCCAACGATTTACTTCATCAGTTGGCAATAGAGAAGGGGGCAGACCTGCTGCTGCTGAGTGAGCAGTATCGAAATAAGGAGTCCACCTCTTGGTACTACGATAACCTCGGCACGGCAGCTATCTGGGTGATGGATCCAAACAAGGTCCAAGTTGCCGATCACGGTCGAGGGAATGGATATGTCTGGGTGAGGTGCGGGGCGGTGACATTCTTTAGCTGCTATTTCACGCCTAACCAGACGATCGAAAGCTACAGAGGCCAGCTGGACGGACTGGAAGATGCAGTGGTGGGGTCTTCTGGACACAAAGTGGTGGCCGGAGACTTCAACGCTAAAGCTCTGGAAGGGGGTATGCCCTACCCAGACGGCCGGGGTAAGCTCATGCTTGAGATGGCCGCGAGAGTGGGGCTTATTGTTCTGAACATAGGAGATGTTACGACCTTTCGGAGACCGGGATATGGGGAAACAATCCCTGATGTTTCATTCTGCTCAGAGGGCCTCGGTTCTCTCGTTCACGGGTGGAAGGTCATTGAGGACTACACCAGAAGTGACCACAAATACATAATATTTGATATGGTAAGCAACGGTGGCTCACAGCACAGAGAGACACGAAGGCAATCCACCAGATGGAATCTCACGAGGATGATAACGGAGTCCTTCCAGAGCAATATCGAGGGGGGCGCTGCACTGATGGAAGAGATTTATCATAATGGGGGCGTAACAGCGGAGACTCTGACGGCTTCGACAATGAGTGTCATCAGGACGGCTTGTGAGGCTTCTATGCCCCGCAGTAGGCCCCGACACGGAAAAAAACCGGTTTACTGGTGGAAACCGGAGATAGCGGACCTGCGCAGGAGATGCCACAGGCTTCGTCGTGCCGCGCAACGTGCGAGGAGCCGTGTCGAAGCAAATGAAAAGTCGGCTGAACACAAGGCTGCGAAAAAGGAGCTGCGTCGAGCCATCAATCAGAGCAAGGCCCGTTTAAGAAGCCGTGCTGATGAAGAGCATAGTTGATGCTCTGTTCCCCCAGCACCCGATAAGGCCGCAGAGGTATTGGAGCCAAATGGAAGAAACCCCTCTGTTTACACTGGAAGAACTGAAACAGGCGGTTCTCAAAATGAAGGACAAAAAGGCACCAGGCCCGGATGGGATACCGAGTGAGGATCTGAAGCTAGTCTATCACCAGAATCCAGGTCTACTACTGCAAATGTACAATGTATGTTTGGTAAAGGGCGTATTCTTTACAGGCTGGAAAACAGCAAGGCTGGCACTAATCAGCAAAGGAAAGGGCGATGCGGACTCTCCATCGTCCTACCGCCCATTGTGCATGCTAGACACAGCGGGAAAAGTGATGGAAAAGCTGATCAAGGCTAGGCTAACGACAGCAATTTCTAACGCCGGTGGACTCTCGCCGAGACAGTACGGGTTTAGGGCTGGTAGGTCTATGAGGGATGCGGTTCTTGAGGTAGTTGCAGCGGTCAAAAGAGCCGAGGACCATAACCACTTCTCCCGACGAGTGGTTCTCCTAGTGACCCTTGACGTAAGGAACGCGTTTAACTCGGCTAGGTGGGCAGATGTGATGGAAGCTCTGAAACAAAGCTTCAATGTGCCGGCGTACTTGCTCCGAATGATCGATTCCTACCTTTCGGATCGCGGACTCCTCTACGAGACCAGCGAGGGACTTAAGGGAAGTGTAGTCACATCGGGAGCGGCTCAGGGATCTATCCTAGGACCAGATCTCTGGAACACCACTTACGACGGACTACTGAGACAGGAAATGCCAGAGGAGTCATGCCTCATTGGGTATGCTGACGACGTTGCTGCACTGATTGCAGCGCGCGACCTAGAAAGGGCCCAACTTAAGCTCAACCAAGTGATGAGAACTGTTGGAAGCTGGATGGCAAAACATGGGCTTTCGCTGGCACTACAAAAGACGGAGGTTGTAGTTCTGACGAAGAAAAGAATACCGACGATCGTCTCAGTGAGAGTCGGAGATGATACGATCATGTCGAAACCGGCAGTCAAATATCTTGGCATGCTAATAGACACCAAACTGAGTTTCTTCCACCACATCAGGCAAGCAGCTGACAAGGCTGCGGGGGGGCGTGGCCGCGCTCAGTAGGCTAATGGCCAATGTTGGAGGCCCATCTTCCAGCAAACGCCGCCTACTGATGAGTGCAGTTCAGTCGGTCTTACTGTATGGAGCAGAGATTTGGGCCAACTCTCTGGAAAAAGTGATGTACCGGATGAGGCTCGCGCAGGTACAACGAAGGGGGGCCTTGAGAGTGGCCTCGGCCTACCGCACGGTATCTGAGCCAGCGGTATTGGTGATCGCCGGAGTGACTCCAATACACCTCCTTGCAAAGGAGCGGCGTGCGATTTTCTTGAGGAAAACTGAGCGCGACGGGGAAATATCGCCCAAAGACGAGAAAGCCCGCACACTTCGCGAATGGCAGAGACTTTGGCAGAGGGAAAGTCGGGGAAGATGGACGGCACGTCTCATCACAGACGTGGAGCCGTGGATCAGAAGAAAGCATGGTGAGGTAGACTACTACCTAACACAGCTTCTCTCGGGACACGGCTACTTTCGCCATTACCTTCACCGAATGGGGAAGTCAGTAACAGATGAATGTTTGTACTGTCCCGGATGCAGAGATAACGCTGAACATGCATTCTTTGTGTGTCAAAAATGGGAAAGGCAGCGCTCGATGCTGGCGCAGCAAACAGAGAGGGATTTAACACCGGATACCATAGTAGCAGTGATGCTCCAGAGTGAGGTCAACTGGGGCCGAGTGGCACAATATGTTCAACGGATGCTAAAGATCATGAAAGCCGATATGGATCGGGCTCAGGAGGAAATTGAGCTTGCAGTGAGCTTGAACCCGTAGCTGCATGCTTGAGCGATCAGTCGTGTTAAAATGAAAATGAGATGTAGATGGCGTTAAGGGCCACGTGAAGGATCTAGCCTGAACTAATGTGTTAAACGGTTCCAGGCTAGTGTCCGAGGTGAATCGTCATAGTCGACTGCAGGGGAGGGGTTTTAGTGGGTGCAAGCCTCTCTGCAACGGCAGATTGAGAGATGCGCACAGGCATTTCCCCTCCCCGAAAAAAAAAAAAAAATTATCAGCAGAGAGCACGAACGCGGAACGCAGTCGAAGCGGAAAACCCACAAGGTCACCCGCATTACATGAACGGTCTCCAACCCGAAATGGCATGCAACCGACATTGTCTAACCCACAGCCAGCATTTGAAGCGGAGAGTGTTCCAAGACCCGCTGCTTTAGCAGCCACTCCAGTAGCACAAGCACAGACAAAAAGCAGATGACTCCAACACAGATCTTGATCGCAAAGATGCGGGCGAATGAAGAAGCAGCTGTGGCTGAGTGCAGACGAGTTCTGCGAAAAATCAAGGCAGCGATGATGAAACAGCGTAATGTAAGCATGGATGTCAAGGATGGCGTATCTGAAATTGGTGAACTTCTTACTGTTCTCGAGACCTGTAGGTCAGGCTGGCTCAAAGCTGAGACAGCGAGGGAATCAGCCAGAAGAATTACCCTTGTAGACATAGAGATGGAGACGCCTACAACAAGCAAGACAGCTGGTGATATGCTCCCTACAAGCAAGCGTGCAGCTACTAGCCCTGCTGAGGTGGCAATGCTCCACAAAAAGGGGCGCGATGACGGACTTGAGAGTTGGCAAGCAGTTGCTAGCAAAAAGACCAAGAAGTCACAAAAGCAGCAGACCAAAGCACAGTCTCTCAAGGAACCAAAGGTTCAGGTGAGCGCGGGAAATAAGGGAGCGGGCCAGCATACGAGAAACCGCACATCCAAGCGGAAAACAGATGCTGTAATAATTAAGCCAGCAGAAGGATACAGCTATGCAGAGGTCCTAAAAAACCTGCGAGCTAACGCAAAGTTTGCTGACGACATCAAATTAAAAGGTGTTCGCAAAACCAAAACTGGCGCCCTCCTCCTTGAGTTGGAAAAAGGCGAGAAGCTAGAAGTGCAATTTTGTGAGCAGATCAAGGGAACTCTCAAAGAAACTGCTGTTGTTGCCAGCGCTAGGCCTATGGCCACAATAGTCATAAGGGACCTTGATGCATTGACAGAACAAGAAGATGTTCTTAATGCTGTCAAAAAATTGTTGCCCGATGGATCGAGCGATATCAAGGTGACTGTATCTGCCCCAAACAACCGGGAACAGACGCAGGCCTTTGTCACGCTTTCAGAAGACATTGCCGAAAAGCTCCTTGTTGTGGGAAAAATTAAGATTGGCTGGCTAAAAGTCAAAATGAAAAGACTGGACATCATAAAGAAGTGTTTCAGATGTCTGGGCAGTATGACTGCAAGGGACCAAACCGGAAAGGCCAAGGCTTGTACTTCCAGTGCGGCGAAGCCGGCCACAAAATAGCACAATGCCAAGCGACTCCCAAGTGCTGGGCATGCTTCGATGCAAAGCTGTCTCCCGTGGATCATTTACCGGGTTCCAGCAGATGCAGAGCGCGTAAGCAGCAGAACGCGTTGAAAAAGAAATGAGAGTCCTCCAGGCAAATATGCACCGGAGCAGAACTGCAGACATTCTCCTGAACCAGCTACTGCTTGAGAGGGGAATAGACGCAGTGATCATCAGTGAGCAGTACGCGAAGGCCAGAAACGGTAACTGGCTACAGGATGATACTGGGACTGCAGCTATCTGGATCTTATCAAACAGAAACTGTCCAAAAATCAGCAGTGGAACAGGAAATGGTTTCGTGTGGGTTAAGTGCAGCAAATACTCGCTTATGAGCTGCTACTTAACACCAAGCGACACCATTGCGGTATTCGAGACCAAACTCGACAGCATCGAAGACAGCGCACGTGAAATCTGAGTTATAGTTGCAAACTCAGGCACTAGTACAACATTCCGAAGACCAGGATGCATGGCTACCAGAGAACTGCAACGAGTCAAACATTTTGTTTCATACTGGATTACTGACGCGTACTTTGCACGATTCGTTCGGTTTGATTCATGTACTGGTATCGAACCGTTCGTCTTCAACTCAGCATCGACGATCAAGTTTGAATCACTAATGAACAGCCCATACATGATTTGTCAACGAACGTTCGCTTAACACGCAACAACCGTAAATGAATCATACTTCGTGTTCGTGTTGCACATCAAACCCGAAGAGTGATTTACTCATACCATTGCCGTCACGTGTTCTCGCAACTGCATTGTTTTGCTGACATGTGGCGTGTCGTTAAAAAAAATAAGATTTTTATAATAGAATTGTTGATTAATATGGATCAAGACAGTAAAACAACTACCGAGAAAATTCAGTGCGGAACATATTCATTATGTGGTAAACGCAAAGGGCGAAGCTCTCTGTGGAATATTTTATCTGAAGTGAGAAACGAAATTGATGAAGTTGTGCCAGGTTTTGTTTATTGTCGCACGTGTTCGGTTGTGCTAAAGTACAAAAATGGCCAAACCTCAAATTTGCACAGGCATAAGTTGTGCAAGGCGACAAATAAGACAATTGTCTTAACGCAAGTGTCTGCTGAGGAGAAAATCGAGGCAACCAAAATTTGCGCTAATTGGGTGACGGAAGATTGCCGACCGTTTTCTGCCGTAAAAGGTGCCGTTTTTCAATGAAATTAAATTCAATTAAAAATAGTTATTAAAAAATTAATTTAAAGGTACTGGCTTTATCAAAATGGTAAAATTTTTTATAACGCTCGGGTCTTTGTACGGCGAAAATATAGATGTGGATGATCTTATACCGGATCCGACAACAGTGTCAAGGAACGTGCAAAAGGCAGCAGACCAGAAAAAAAGAGAGCTGCGTGGTGAAATAACCGAAATTGTACGCAGTGGAGGAGCATCAGCCACAATTGACATGTGGACGGACCATTATGTGCAGCGGAATTTTTTGGGCGTCACGTTGCATTACGTGGCCTCAAATAAGTTCAATGACATAGTGATTGGAATGAAATCAATGGATTTCGCACAATCTACTGGTCAAAACATTATAAAAAAGGTGAAGAGTGTGTTTCTGGAATTTGGAGTAGACAACATAGAGCCTGTCAAATTTGTCACCGATAGGGGCTCTAATATTATTAAGGCTCTTGAAAATAATAGCAGAACAAACTGCAGTAGCCACTTGCTGTCCAACGTGTTGGAAAAATCATTTTCAGATTGCACTGAGCTTGCAGAGACCACAGAAGCTTGTAAGAAAATTACAAAGTATTTTAAAAAAGCAAATCTGCAGCACCTTTTGGTGAAATCATTAAAAAATCAGTGCCCAACAAGATGGAACTCTCATTATAGGATGCTTGAGTCTATTCATGACAATTGGGCTGAAATTAATAGAATTTTGGCAACTAAGGACGAAAGTCGACGACTTCTCAACGTTAACATTACAGTTGTTAAGTCATTAGTAGAAGTTTGTGAGCACCTGGAAATTGTTTTCAAAAAACTCCAATTCACAAAAGCACCATCGTTGTGCTATGTTATTCCTTCCATAATGACAATTAAACAAAATTTATGCCCAAGTCCAGAATACCAACCGTAGCAACACTAAAATCAAACATTTGTGAAAATATTGAGAAAATATGGGTGCCTAATTTAAGTATATGGCATAAAGTTGCTTTTTTTTTGTACCCACCAGCTATAAGCATGCAAGAAAATGAACTGGATCGCTTAAAAGAATTTTGTGTTGAATTAATTTTGAAAAATGTCCCATTAACGCCCTCAACTCCAACATCAACTTTCACATTTTCATTTGACTCTGATAGCCTTAATGATAGCTTTGCCGAAAATCAAGAAATAATAAAAGTTCCACCCTCAAATAGCTCAGGCGATGCCTTTTTCTTTTCGCAGTTAATGAGCAAGCCGGCTACAAAAACAACCGAAACTCCTAGCGAAGAGGTAAACAGATATGCTTTGGAAGTTGTTGAGATGTCTGATAGTTTTAAGTTGCTAGAGTGGTGGACAAATAATAAAATAAAATTTCCATATTTATATGAAGTTGCCATGCAAATTCACTCAATACCAGCTAGTAGTGTAGCGGCTGAGAGGTCATTCTCGTAAGCGGGTAATATTATTACTGAGAAGCGTAACAGGCTAGCACCCGGGTCGGTAGACAGCTTAATTTTCCTAAACTCTGTTTATAAAAATAATAATGTAGAAATTTAATTAACTACGCTAAGTATTCAAATCAAAATTATTATAATTTTAATAAATAAGATTTATTATTTTTTTATATTTTTTATTTGAAATGATTAAATATAATTAAATTTGTTGTTAATATGTTTTCTTTAATATGTGTGTCAAATATATGTTGTTACTGTTAGCTTGAACACATTGTGTGTACGCATCAAACCCTCCTTCCAAACGCTTCATACCAAAAATCATACATTTTTACTCGAGTATGACTCAGATGATTAAAATCAATCCAACATTACTCGAGTAAAATTGCCTTTACTCGTTGCTTACAGTTTGTTCGATTCGATGAGTCGTCAACAACAATGAGCTAAGTCGGTTTGATTGTAACCGAAGCAGCCCATACCGATACTCGGTCGTGATTGTCGAACACGAGACGATTCATGTTGCATCAATCGAACATGTTTGGTAAGTGACTTGACTTGATTTGATTTTTTATTTGGCATGAGTGTTTGATCATACTTAATCATACTCGTTGCAGTTCTCTGATGGCTACTACACCGGACATTACCCTCGTCTCTGAGGGGCTGGCTAGAGCACTCAGGAACTGGAAAGTTCTCGAAGACTATACTGGTAGTGACCACCAGTATATTGAGTACGACATCGAGCTGACAGGTCGCCTGGAGCGAACCGACGTCCAGAGAGGAACGCGCAAGTGGAAGAGCGATCGCCTGAACATTCCAGCGCTGCTGTCCGCACTCGACAGCAATACTGTTCTACAGGCCCCAGCTAATGACCCACAAACGATCGTGCAGCAGACCATGGAGAGCATTACCCGGGCCTGTGATGTTGCTATGCCCAGGATCCAACCAGCAGCCCGAAGAAAGCATACTGGTGGAATGAAGAAATCGCGGAGTTGAGACGCGCTTGTCTCCGATGCAGGCGAAAGCTTACCAGGGTCCGAAGACGGGGACCAGCGGAAGCAGAAGCAAACGCTTACAAAATGGCAAGATGTTTTTTTGAATGCAGCTATAAGCAAAAGCAAAGCAAGAAAGTGGGAGGAGCTCAGAAGCGACATTAACAGCAACCCTTGGGGCATGGGCTATAAGGTAGTCATGAAGAAGCTGGGTGCAAACCTATCCCCTCCGCTCCTTGACAGCAGAAAGATGGCGGAGATAGTTGATACACTGTTCCCGACACACCAAACGCTGGAACTACTACCGGTGGAGCTGTTAGATGATCTGCCGCCCTTGTTTACGGTGCAAGAGCTTACACTCGCTGCGGGCGCACTTAAGAATAACAAAGCCCCGGGACCAGGCGGCATTCATAACGAGGTGCTGAAAGCGATTGCAGCCGAACGTCCACAAGTGCTACTAGACATGTACAATACCTGCCTGGCAGAAGGAAACTTCCCTGCGGTCTGGAAGCAACAGAGGCTAACATTAATCAGGAAAGGCAAGGGCAACCTAGAGTGCGCTGAAGCATACCGACCACTGTGCATGCTGGATACGGCTGGCAAGCTGCTAGAAAGGCTGATTAAGCCAAGACTCGCTGCCGCGGTGGAGAACGCTGGTGAACTGTCACCGAGGCAAAATGGATTCAGAAGCGGTCACTCCACATTAGGTGCGATCCAGGACGTGATCGACACCGTCACGACTGCGCAGATGGGTAACCATTATTCGCGCAAAATAGTGCTGCTGGCAACACTGGATGTTCGCAACGCGTTCAACAGCATTAAATGGGCTGACATCATCAACACGCTCGAGACCAGGTACC
This sequence comes from Scaptomyza polygonia, assembly GCA_035044585.1. NCBI lineage: Eukaryota > Metazoa > Arthropoda > Insecta > Diptera > Drosophilidae > Scaptomyza > Scaptomyza polygonia. The sequence continues at coordinate 30,704 of JAWNNU010000718.1, read as the reverse complement.
GAGTTCCACGGTACCTAATGAAAATGACTAGCAGCTATTTAAGCGACCGTGTTCTTCAATATGACACAAGCGATGGCAGGAGACAGCACACGATCACGTCTGGCGCTGCACAGGGCTCAATCCTCGGTCCTGATCTGTGGAATGACACCTACGACAGCATCTTAGAGATGAATATGCCAGAAGACACTCACCTAGTGGCATTTGCTGACGACGCTGCTGCTGTGATCGTTGCGCGAGTTACGTTCCTAGACGGCGGCTTCGTTGTTTTTTTAATGGTTCCAAGCACAAAGACTGTCTTTCGTGTGTGTCAAAATAAGACTGAAGACGCAGAGGCTTAGCTGATTGATAGTTTTGAGGGGCAGCGTTAGGGGAGGTAACTCCTCCCCCCCTGGCGTGAAGTGACGGCCAGAGTGAAGGAATGGTCGGAATGAACTGATGCTGCACCGGATTGAGTGATGTGAGGATTACGGTCTTTTTCCTGATGGCGATTGCTATAACGACGGTTATGGTGATGATCCCCAACCACACATAAGTGGAGATGAAATGCGAAGTCGTTTCGTGTTTTACTGCCACTATTTCTTTAAAGCTTTGAGTGTTTTGTAATTTTAAGTGTTGTAGATTTAGTTTTGTTATTGTTTCTATAGCCACATTTTGTGTTCTAGGTAGTGATAATTCTACATTTTCGGTGATTTCTATAGTAGAATCGTCGTATGTGATATTATTTATAATTACATTACAATTTTTAATAATAATTATTGCTGTTTCGTTAATAGTAAAAGGTCGGTCACATGACGGTTGTATTGTAGTGTTTTTAACATTGATTAGAAATATTTTCCTTTTTCAGTCTCAAATATATTTTCCTCACCGGTAAGTTCTTGTGTTATGCATTTGGTGTTCAATCCGCTAAGTATGTCTCTAATACATTCGAGATTTATTTTGTGATTGTTCTCATCGTTGTTTTGACATATGTAAGTGTTATGAATTTTTGGGCATTGTTCCCTAGTGTATCTTATTTCTAATTTTTGATTATACAATATGTGATTTGGTACTTCTATAAATTGTGTTTTATTTATTGGGAGAGGGATAATGTGGGCTAGTGTATATTTATCTTGATTGAATACAGGGATTTGGATGTTGAATATTATTAGGTTGTCATGGCTGTTAGCTTCTAAATTTATTAGTCTATAAACGTGTTCTTCGGTTTTGACACTAAGTTTTTGTGTGTTTAATATTTTTTTTATGATCTCTATTTCTTCATGTGTTAATATGAATTTCGGAATTATTTTAAGCTTGGCTAACAGTAGACTCTCTGCGATATTGTTTACATGGTTATTTAAAATATCGATATTGTATGTTATTCTGTTAATATATTGTAAAACGTGAATTTCGTTATGTTCTTGGCTTAATTTACTAAAAATGTCTTGCTTATAGTTATTAAAGAAATTATTTATTACATCTTGCTCTTTGTTAATATGGTCTGTTATATTCTTAAATCTATTCGTGATTTCGTTATTCATTATGATTTGTTTGTTCATATTGTCAGTAAGTTTTCTTGGTTTTTTCTAATGTTGTTGAATTTATTTTTGATTTTTTGTGCATCTAGTGCATCCATATTGCTTGTAATGGTTTTTATTAGACTTCCTAGTCCGTTCACTATTCCACGTCTTTGTCTATTTTTTGGTGTAAGTGCATTAATACGTTCATAAACTTGTTGTATCTTTACTTTAAGTACGTTAATAGTTTCTTTTGAAAATTTTATGTCTTTTATCATGTGTATATTTTCTTCTATTTTTTGTAGGTTTTTGATATAGTCGTTAAGATCGATTATGTGTGCTAAAGTTTTGAAGGACTGAATGATTTTTGCTTCTCCTAGATCGATTTTAGCGAATGGGATATTTTTTGTGGGATAGTGGACATCTATTTTCTGAGCGGATGAGTAGCCAAGGCTGTAAAATTGTGGGAATTATGGCGATTATTATCTGCAAAAGTTTTTTTTTTTTTTTTTTTTTACTTTGTTCTTATTTGTTTTCTTATTTTAGACTTATGAATTTTTTGTCTCTTTTTTGTCAGAATAGTCGGGCCATTGTCTTCCAGGATTTGGTGTTGTGAGAACCTGGTTGTTAGTTTGTTTCGTCTATTTTCCTTTCTAAATATTATGTCGTTTATCTGTACGGGCTGTGGTTCTACCCTGTCTTGATTTAATTTATTCGTTCTGTCGTTAATTGTTTTCTGTGTCTTTTCTTGTATGTCTTTATAAAGTTTTTGTCTTTAGTCATTTAGTTCCCTTAAATAGTCGTGTTCGTTATTAAAAATAATGTATTTTAGAAATGTATGAGTACGTCCCGTGAAAAGTTCGTGTGGAGTCAGCTGAGTTGCTGAATGAATCATATTGTTATATGTAATGAAAGTTTCCGTTAGTATATCGTCGTGATCAATAGTTGTTTTTTCTTGTTTCTTTTTCTCGGAGATAATACGGTATATTTCGGTGAGGGTGGAGTGTAGTCTCTCTACTGGGGCATTACTTGAAGACTGTTGGAATGATGTGACATGTGGATTTATTTGATATTGCTCACAAAAATCTTTGAAATGTTTTCCCGAGAATTCGGCGCCTTGATCAAATATTAGCTTTTTGGGAATGCCGAAACTTATGAAACTTCTAACTGATTTGACAATGTTTAAACAATCTCTAGTTGGAATTGTGTATCCGAAAGCGAATTTAGAAAACTTGTCGATTATAGTCAGTATTGTCTTGCCATTGATTGTATAAATATCGGTGTGTTCGATTGAAAGGGGGATGGGCGGGGATTCGGTTATTTGGTATTTAGTCTTTTGCGGTTGTCTGTCATATTTTAAGGTTTGACAAATGTCACAGTTATTTATAAATTGGTTTATTTTGTTTTTTAGGTAGGGGAAGTATATTTCTCTTTTAAGGTTACTGTATGTTTCTTCGATTCCTCTATGGTTTGTTCGAAGATGGTAATTTTTTATCTTTAATTCCTGGTTGTTTGGATCGGTTATGTCTCTAAGTAAGGTTTTGCTTCTAAGTATTTTGTAGAGTCCGGTCTTGGCAAAGTATTTCTTATATGTTTCGTTTAGTGTAGAGAATATTTCGTCGGTAGTGAATACTGCGTAAGTTTTATTTATTTTAATATTGTCTTTGAGTATGGTTGCTTGACTCTTTTCTGAAAAACTCTGTTCAGTTATAGTTCTTCTTATTTTATTTTTAAAAAGAATTTCTACTCGGTTAGTAGTTTGGGGGCCTAGTTTCAAAATGGTTAGACAATTAAATTCGTTCAATGGTGCCTTCGTTGTTTTGATTTCGTCTTCTACATTAGTTGTATCTATGTTGTGTATATTAACTTCGATGCGGCTCAGTGCGTCTGCTACTACGTTTTGAGACCCTTTTGTATATTCTACTTCGTAGTCGTATTCTAATAGCTGTAATTTCCAGCGTACTAGTTTGGAGTTCGGTTCTTTGAAATTCATAAGCCAAGTAAGTGGTCTATGGTCGGTTTTAATTTTGAACTTTTGACCAAACAAATATGGTCTGAAGTATTTCGTTGCCCAAATTATGGCTAACATTTCTTTCTCTACTGTGGAGTAGTTAAGTTCTGTGTCTGTTAGTGTTCTGCTAGCGAAAGATACTGGGTGTTCTGTGCCAGCTTGACTTTGAGCTAATACCGCTCCAATAGCTACGTTGCTGGCGTCGGTGGTTAGTATAAAGGGTTTATTAAAGTCGGGATAGCATAAGATTTTGTTAAAGGCCTTGGTAAATTCGTCGTCGGTTTGTATCGGTGCTTTGCCTTTTAACTGTTGTGTTAATGGTTTGGTAATTTTTGCGAAATCTCTAATAAACTTTCTATAATACCCTAGTAAACCAAGGAATGATTTAATTTCTTTTCGGGATTTAGGGATCGGAAAAGATTTGACTGCAGAGAATTTTATTGGGGTGAGGTTTAACTCCTTGGCTTGTAACTATATGACCGAGGTATTCTATCTCCTTTCTAAAGAAATTAGATTTTTCAGGTTGTAGTTTTAAGTTTGCTTCTGATAATTTTGTTAGAACACTTCCTATGTCTGTCATGTGTTCTTGTAGTGATGAAGAGAAAATTATTATGTCATCTAAGTAAATCAAACAACATTTGCCATTTAGGTCTGCTAATACATTATCCATTACTCTCTGGAAAGTGGCTGGAGCGTTTGTGCGGCCAAATGGCATTCTTGCGAACTCATAATGACCTCCTGCTGCCGTGAAGGCAGTCTTAGGTGAATCTGATGCGTGCATTTCTATTTGATGGTATCCACTAGCTAAATCTAGGACTGTAAAATATTTGGCTCTTCCGATTTTGTCTAAGACCTCGTTTATATTTGGCATAGGATATTTATCTTTTATCGTTTTCTCGTTTAATTTTCTATAGTCTACTACTAATCTCTATTTTTTTTTGATTTCGTTAGATTTTTTGGGGACTAAGAAAATGGGTGCGCTCCAGGGGCTATGGCTATGTTTGATGATATTTTGCTCTAGCAGTTTGGCTAGTTGTCTTTGTAATTCGTTACTTTCTGTTTGGCTATACCTAAAGGGTTTCGTAGCAATAGGAATATCGTCGGTTGCTCTAATTTTATGTTTTACCATGTTCGTGAAGGTTAATTTCTCTGTTTCTTGATAAAATATATTAGAAAACTTAGAACAGAGTTTTTTTAATGCTGTTAATTCTTCAGAGTTCAAGTGTTCGGTCTGGAGTTTTTGTATGTTATAAGTTTTTTTTTGGGTTGTGCTGTAGATGTCTGTCCGTTATGGGTTCAAATTCGATGTAATCGTCTTTTATATATTTGTTCACCTTTAACTGTGTATCCAAAACAAGATTTTGTTTGTGTTCTGAATAATTTATTACTTCCATCACACTAACGTTATTTTTAGCTTCGTAAAATCCCCCGGCAATCATCAATTCGTCATTGATTTGAATGGTCTTCACACATGAAAGTGCCGTTTTCAATGTCTACGGGCAATTGAATTAAATTTTTTGATAGTTCTTCAATTATTGTACCGAATTGATTAGCGTAAGAAGCGGCTGTCTTGGATCTAGTTTTAGAAAAAATTTTATCTGTAATCTTAGACATGAATACTTTGTTTAATAGGTCGGACCAGGGTCTATATGTTTGTTATTAATCTTTGATCGTACGATTTCGTATACTTAATAGTAGTGTTTTAGATTTAATATATATATGTCTTATGGTTATTGTTACTTATTGTGTAGGTGTAAGACTTCATTCGTGATCGATGAAACAGATTTCTGAAATTGATTGTGTTTATTAATAATTTGTTTAAGAATGCGCAAATGAAAAGAATTTGTATTTTAATACTTGCGTACTATAGTGTTATTGTTTGTTGTATATTATTATTTTTAGATAAAATTTAATAACGGAAATCCCGTGAAAAATGGTTCTGCGCACTGCAGTCACAAGTTATCGGGTGTTTCTAAAAAATGGATTAGACTTTAGTATGTGAGATTTGTAGATATTGTTTGTATATATGTATTTCTGCCTGTTACTATTTGTTCTTATTTTATTTTATTTTTTTTTTTTTTACTTGTATATTTTTTGTTTGCATGTGCATGCCTGCTTTACTTGTTTGTATTTATTCGATGTCGAACATTTACGTTCGCCCTGAACAATAAACGTCGGCCATCGAACTTAAACGTTTGTTAGTGTTTGGTATGAGCTTGGCTACAAGTTCGTGTTCGCACTGAACATCGAACGAATTGCTTTGCTTTGTGTATGAGTTAGCATGTGCATGCCTGTTTTATTTTGTATGAGATTCAATGTCGATCGTTTACGTTCGCCCTGAACAATAAACGTCGGCCATCGAACTTATACGTTTGTAAGTGTTTGGTGTGAGCTTGGCTACAAGTTCGTGTTCGCACTGAACATCGAACGACTTGCTTTGCTTTGTGTATGTGTTAGCATGTGCATGCCTGCTTTATTATTTTTTTTTTTATTTTTTATTCACCATGTTTCATCTTTCACTTATGCGTCACTTTTATTAATTATTATAGCTTACTAGATAAGAATTAATATTGTGGTCTTCATCCTGGTCCTGTAGGTTCCTGTTGCGGCTGCGCCAGTTACCTTCCTAGACGGCGGCTTCGTTGTTTTTTTTAAGGGTTCCAAGCACAAAGACTGTCTTTCGTGAGTGTCAAAATAAGACTGAAGCTTTATTTTCCGTCGCAGCGGAATATATATCTCTTAATATGATTCTTTACAGTATTATATTATGTGTGTGTGTGTGTGTGTGTGTGTGTGTGTGTGTGTGTGCCCTATATTTATATCCTCTATGCAACTCAGCAGTTGCAACAGTGTCTGGCCGGCGTGGGTGATCGGCCGGCTTCGGCCCATTCAGCGTTTGTTGGGTTTGAAATACTATCCACTCAGCAGCTCTCGTGTATGGTTTTAAGGCGGAACGCAGAGGCTTAGCTGATGGATAGTTTTGAGGGGCAGCGTTAGGGGAGGTAGCTCGCGCGACACCACTGAAGCTCAACGCAAGCTAAATGTTGTAATGATTCAGGTCCAAGCATGGCTCCGTGATCACGGCCTTAAGATGGCTGCAGAAAAAACGGAGCTACTTCTCCTCACGAAAAGCCATATACAGCTGGAAACTCCACTGCAGGTTTGCGGCCACGGAAAAAGCACGCAGAGAACGGCAAAGTACTTGGGACTACAGCTTGACTGCAGACTCAACTACTGGGCGCAGATCCAACACGCAGCCAAGAAAGCCAGTAAAGCCACAGCATCCCTTGGCAGACTCATGGCAAACATCGGAGGCCCCACGCAGAGCAAGCGAAGACTGCTCTTGACAATCACTAACACCATCCTACTATATGGGTGTGAGGTGTGGGCTGAAGCCCTGGAACTAAATTGCCGACGCAAGGTATTCGCTTCAGTGCAACATACTGCAGCGCTTAGGATTGCTTCTGCTTACCGGACAGTACCTGAAACGGCAGTGTTAGTAATTAGCAGCTGCATACCCATTGACTTACTAGCCTTTGAACGCAGAAAACGATGGGTAGCAAAGAAGGATGGAATAGGTTTGACCTCTAGAGAAGCTAGACAGCACACAATCCAACAGTGGCAAGAGCGGTGGAGTGCAGAACCAACCGGCAAATGGACTTTGAGGCTCATACTCGACGTAAAGGAGCTGGATGGACAGAGGTCATGGCGAGGTAAATTATTACCTAACACAGCTGTTAGCCGGACATGGATACTTCCGGAAATACCTCTTCCGCATGGGAAAAACAGATAGTGTTGGTTGTATCTATGGTGATGCGGCTGTTGACGACGCAGAGCATACGTTCTTCCACTGCCGGAAGTGGGACGAGTATAGATGCGTGCTAGAAAGCAAAATTGGACCCATCGAGCCCGAAAACATTGTGGGGAAAATGCTGCTGCGAAAGGAATCCTGGGACGCAGTAACAAACTTTGCGGTAAATGTTCTTCTTCTAAAGAAGCGCGATCTGGATGCCGTTATACAGGATGAGCGCCGCAAGACCCAAATTGAGGCAGAATGATGTGTTGATATGCCTAGGCGATGGACGGATCTGGACGCGGATCATTGAGGCGAATTTTAAGCGTTAATGGATGGCGCAGCGCGCGAAAGAGCCACCACTTCGAAGTAATGCAAACGCGATCCCGAAGTGGAAAAAGGCCTGGAGAGAAGGGGTTTTAGTGGGTGCAAGCCCCACATACCTCTCTGCGACGGCAGATTGAGAGGCACAGGCATTTCCCCTCCTCGATTGGAAAAAAAACAATTATTAATAATATTATATTGTTATTATTATTATTATTATTATTATTATTATTTATTATTATTATTATTATTATTATTATTATTATTATAATTATTATTATTATTATTATTATTATTATTATTATTAAAACTGAAAACTACGTGCCTTGGTGTGAAAACTATTTAAACAAAAAAATTATTATTATTATTATTATTATTATTCCCCCCGTGGACTGCCACCTTGACGTGGTGGAGGGGCCCGCACCTAAGCACGCCAAGCCAGGCGTGTTATTGTGTCGCTAAGAGCAGGCTTAAGGGAAGAAACCCTGAAATAAAATCTAAGGGAAGGACCCCTGAAAGAAAACCAAAAATGAGTGTTGTGCAGGGAGATAAAATTACGGTGCAGGGGGTCGGATCCCCAGTACCGGCGGCCGTCAGGGGTGTTCAAGCGGGCCCCGGGGCGTCGAGATCATGCAACCGCGAAGCATCGCAGGTTGACCACTTGGCCTGCGTTGCTGATAAAGAGTCAAGTGAGCAGTATGCGCCAACTGCGGAAGCGTCAAATGCTGAGACTGGAAAGAGAGAGGGAAATCGACCCTTCCAGAGGAGCTCTAGAATGCAGAGGACTCCACCAGGAGCTCTGGCTCCAGAAAATAGTGTGGGAAAGGATACGGCGGTTGGAGTCACGGATTTTGTAGTAGCGGATTCCACACCCAATCCCTCAAAAAATCCCAAGCTCATCCCGGTCCATAAGCACACAGCTATCATCGTGGGAAAGGACACACCGTCAAACACTGCGAAGACTGGAGAGCCAAAATTGTCTAAGAGAGCGCAGATTGTTAAGGTCCGAAGAGAGGAAGAAGAACTAATGGCAAGGTGCCTAGAGGTTGTTACCAAGATGAAGGCGGCAACGATTCGGCAAAAGAACATCTCTAATGATGTTAAACATGGCCTTGCCACATTGGAGGAAACTTTTTCTGCCATGAAGGCCTGCAGGACAATTTGGAACGGCCTAGCGGAAGATGGGAAAAAGAGGGCACAAAATAAGGAGGAACAAATAACTTGTACGCCAACTGAGAAACGTTCAGCTTCCAGCCTTGCGGAGCAGAATGTTAGAAAACGCACGAACGTTTGGTCATCTCGAAAAGGACTAAACGGGTGCTTAAGCCGGCAGCAAAGAAGAACATGGAGGAGCTAACGCCCTTGTCAAAGAAAGATGTCAATAGAAAGGAGCCAGCTCTTGAAAAGAAAAAGAAGGGAAGAATTAAAGCCAGGACAAGAGCGGAGGCGATCTTGATTCGTCCCGAGGGAGGTCGGTCCTATGCCGATATTCTTAAGGAGATGAAAGATAAGGTGCGCCCGGAAGACTCAGGTGTCCAAGTAAGGACCATCCGAGAGACCAGAACTGGGGGTGTACTGCTGGAAATTGGACCAGGCTCCAAGAACAGTGCTGCCTTTCGGCACTCAATTGCGGCGGCGCTAGGGGGACAGGCAGACGTTTCCTCCCTGAAACCAAGGTGTTCTATGGAGATCCGTGACATCGATTGCCTAACAGAGGTGGCCGATATAAAAGCAGCCCTTAAGCGGGATGTGCCCAGTCTTGGAGAAGTTAAGGTCGGATTCTAACAATTCGGCAAACACGAATAGGTGCCGAATAGCCAACGATTTACTTCATCAGTTGGCAATAGAGAAGGGGGCAGACCTGCTGCTGCTGAGTGAGCAGTATCGAAATAAGGAGTCCACCTTTTGGTACTCCGATAACCTCGGCACGGCAGCTATCTGGGTGATGGATCCAAACAAGGTCCAAGTTGCCGATCACGGTCGAGGGAATGGATATGTCTGGGTGAGGTGCGGGGCGGTGACATTCTTTAGCTGCTATTTCACGCCTAACCAGACGATCGAAAGCTACAGAGGCCAGCTGGACGGACTGGAAGATGCAGTGATGGGGTCTTCTGGACACAAAGTGGTGGCCGGAGACTTCAACGCGAAAGTTCTGGAATGGAGTATGCCCTACCCAGACGGCCGGGGTAAGCTCATGCTTGAGATGGCCGCGAGAGTGGGGCTTATTGTTCTAAACAAAGGAGATGTTACGACCTTTCGGAGACCGGGATGTTTCATTCTGCTCAGAGGGCCTCGGTTCTCTCCTTCAGGGGTGGAAGGTCATTGAGGACTACACCGGTAGTGACCACCAATACATAATATTTGATATGGTAAGCAACGGTGGCTCACAGCACAGAGAGACACGAAGGCAATCCACCAGATGGAATCTCACGAGGACGATGACTGAGTCCTTCCAGAGCAATATCGACGGGGGCGCTGCACTGATGGAAGAGATTTATCATAATGGGGGCGTAACAGCGGAGACTCTGACGGCTTCGACAATGAGTGTCATCAGGACGGTTTGTGAGGCTTCTATGCCCCGCAGTAGGCCCCGACACGGAAAAAAACCGGTTTACTGGTGGAAACCGGAGATAGCGGACCTGCGCAGGAGGTGCCACAGGCTTCGTCGTGCCGCGCAACGTGCGAGGAGCCGTGTCGAAGCAAATGAAAAGTCGGCTGAACACAAGGCTGCGAAAAAGGAGCTGCGTCGAGCCATCAATCAGAGCAAGGCCCGTTTAAGAAGCCGTGCTGATAAAGAGCATAGTTGATGCTCTGTTCCCCCAGCACCCGATAAGGCCGCAGAGGTATTGGAGCCAAATGGAAGAAATCCCTCTGTTTACACTGGAAGAACTGAAACAGGCGGTTCTCAAAATGAAGGACAAAAAGGCACCAGGCCCGGATGGGATACCGAGTGAGGATCTGAAGCTAGTCTATCACCAGAATCCAGGTCTACTACTGCAAATGTACAATGTATGTTTGGTAAAGGGCGTATTCTTTACAGGCTGGAAAACAGCAAGGCTGGCACTAATCAGCAAAGGAAAGGGCGATGCGGACTCTCCATCGTCCTACCGCCCATTGTGCATGCTAGACACAGCGGGAAAAGTGATGGAAAAGCTGATCAAGGCTAGGCTAACGACAGCAATTTCTAACGCCGGTGGACTCTCGCCGAGACAGTACGGGTTTAGGGCTGGTAGGTCTATGAGGGATGCGGTTCTTGAGGTAGTTGCAGCGGTCAAAAGAGCCGAGGACCATAACCACTTCTCCCGACGAGTGGTTCTCCTAGTGACCCTTGACGTAAGGAACGCGTTTAACTCGGCTAGGTGGACAGATATGATGGAAGCTCTGGAACAAAGCTTCAATGTGCCGGCGTACTTGCTCCGAATGATCGATTCCTACCTTTCGGATCGCGGACTCCTCTACGAGACCAGCGAGGGACTTAAGGGAAGTGTAGTCACATCGGGAGCGGCTCAGGGATCTAATCCTAGGACCAGATCTCTGGAACACCACTTACGACGGACTACTGAGACAGGAAATGCCAGAGGAGTCATGCCTCATTGGGTATGCTGACGACGTTGCTGCACTGATTGCAGCGCGCGACCTAGAAAGGGCCCAACTTAAGCTCAACCAAGTGATGAGAACTGTTGGAAGCTGGATGGCAAAACATGGGCTTTCGCTGGCACTACAAAAGACGGAGGTTGTAGTTCTGACGAAGAAAAGAATACCGACGATCGTCTCAGTGAGAGTCGGAGATGATACGATCATGTCGAAACCGGCAGTCAAATATCTTGGCATGCTAATAGACACAAAACTGAGTTTCTTCCACCACATCAGGCAAGCAGCTGACAAGGCTGCGGGGGGGCGTGGCCGCGCTCAGTAGGCTAATGGCCAATGTTGGAGGCCCATCTTCCAGCAAACGCCGCCTACTGATGAGTGCAGTTCAGTCGGTCTTACTGTATGGAGCAGAGATTTGGGCCAACTCTCTGGAAAAAGTGATGTACCGGATGAGGCTCGCGCAGGTACAACGAAGGGGGGCCTTGAGAGTGGCCTCGGCCTACCGCACGGTATCTGAGCCAGCGGTATTGGTGATCGCCGGAGTGACTCCAATACACCTCCTTGCAAAGGAGCGGCGTGCGATTTTCTTGAGGAAAACTGAGCGCGACGGGGAAATATCGCCCCAAGACGAGAAAGCCCGCACACTTCGCGAATGGTAGAGACTTTGGCAGAGGGAAAGTCGGGGAAGATGGACGGCACGTCTCATCACAGACGTGGAGCCGTGGATCAGAAGAAAGCATGGTGAGGTAGACTACTAACTAACACAGCTTCTCTCGGGACACGGCTACTTTCGCCATTACCTTCACCGAATGGGGAAGTCAGTAACAGATGAATGTTTGTACTGTCCCGGATGCAGAGATAACGCTGAACATGCATTCTTTGTGTGTCAAAAATGGGAAAGGCAGCGCTCGATGCTGGCGCAGCAAACAGAGAGGGATTTAACACCGGACACCATAGTTGCAGTGATGCTCCAGAGTGAGGTCAACTGGGGCCGAGTGGCACAATATGTTCAACGGATGCTAAAGATCAAGAAAGCCGATATGGATCGGGCTCAGGAGGAAATTGAGCTTGCAGTGAGCTTGAACCCGTAGCTGCATGCTTGAGCGATCAGTCGTGTAAAAATGAAAATGAGATGTAGATGGCGTTAAGGGCCACGTGAAGGATCTAGCCTGAAGTAATGTGTTAAACGGTTCCAGGCTAGTGTCCGAGGTAAATCGACATAGTCGACTGCAGGGGAGGGGTTTTATTGGGTGCAAGCCCCACATACCTCTCTGCAACGGCAGGTTGAGAGATGCGCACAGGCATTTCCCCTCCCCGAAAAAAAAAAGAAAAAAAAAATTATTATTATTATTATTAATATTATTATTATTATTATTATTATTATTATTTTTATTATTCTTATTATTATGGAGTTGGGAGCTCTGTCGGTATGGCAAAGCGTCTGATTGGTTTTAACTTGATTAAGCCCAGCGTGATCCATATCAGGCAGTCTCCAAGCATCTCACCGCCTCCTCGTGGCGACTCCGGAAACAGCTTCTTTTGTTAACAGACAAAAAAGCTGGCTAAGGTGAGAGAGCGCTTTGAAGCACAGCGACACTGGATGTTCGCAACGCGTTCAACAGCATTAAATGGGCTGACATCATCAACACGCTCGAGACCAGGTACCGAGTTCCACGGTACCTAATGAAAATGACTAGGAGCTATTTAAGCGACCGTGTTCTTCAATATGACACAAGCGATGGCAGGAGACAGCACACGATCACGTCTGGCGCTGCACAGGGCTCAATCCTCGGTCCTGATCTGTGGAATTACACCTACGACAGCATCTTAGAGATAAATATACCAGAAGACACTCACCTAGTGGCATTTGCTGACGACGCTGCTGCTGTGATCGTTGCGCGCGACACCACTGAAGCTCAACGTAAGCTAAATGTTGTAATGATTCAGGTCCAAGCATGGCTCCGTGATCACGGCCTTAAGCTGGCTGCAGAAAAAACGGAGCTACTGCTCCTCACGAAAAGCCATATACAGCTGGAAACTCCACTGCAGGTTTGCGGCCACGGAAAAAGCACGCAGAGAACGGCAAGGTACTTGGGACTACAGCTTGACTGCAGACTCAACTACTGGGCGCAGATCCAACACGCAGCCAAGAAAGCCAGTAAAGCCACAGCATCCCTTGGCAGACTCATGGCAAACATCGGAGGCCCCACGCAGAGCAAGCGAAGATTGCTCTTGACAATCACTCACACCATCCTACTATAAGGGTGTGAAGTGTGGGCTGAAGTCCTGGATCTAAATTGCCGACGCAAGGTATTCGCTTCAGTGCAACGTACTGCAGCGCTTAGGATTGCTTCTGCTTACCGGACAGTACCTGAAACGGCAGTGTTGGTAATTAGCAGCTGCATACCCATTGACTTACTAGCCTTTGAACGCAGAAAACGATGTGTAGCAAAGAAGGATGGAATAGGTTTGACCTCTAGAGAAGCTATACAGCACACAATCCAACAGTGGCAAGAGCGGTGGAGTGCAGAACCAACCGGCAAATGGACTTTGAGGCTCATACCCGACGTAAAGAGCTGGATGGACAGAGGTCATGGCGAGGTAAATTATTACCTAACACAGCTGTTAGCCGGACATGGATACTTCCGGAAATACCTCTTCCGCATGGGGCAAACAGATAGTGTTGGTTGTATCTATGGTGATGCGGCTGTTGACGACGCAGAGCATACGTTCTTCCACTGCCGGAAGTGGGACGAGTATAGATGCGTGCTAGAAAGCAAAATTGGACCCATCGAGCCCGAAAACATTGTGGGGAAAATGCTGCTGCGAAAGGAATCCTGGGACGCAGTAACAAACTTTTCGGTATATGTTCTTCTTCTAAAGAAGCGCGATCTGGATGCCGTTATACAGGATGAGCGCCGCATGACCCAAATTGAGGCAGAATGATGTGTTGATATGCCTAGGCGATGGAAGGATCTGGACGCGGATCATTGAGGCGAATTTTAAGCGTTAATGGATGGCGCAGCGCGCGAAAGAGGCGCCACTTCGAAGTAATGCAAACGCGATCCCGAAGTGGAAAAAGGCCTGGAACTCCATATCAGGCAGTCTCCAAGCATCTCACCGCCTCCTCGTGGCGACTCCGGAAACAGCTTCTTTTGTTAACAGACAAAAAAGCTGGCTAAGGTGAGAGAGCGCTTTGAAGCACAGCCTTATCTGAAGAGAAGGCTTACTGAGAAGGAAACTCAGAAAGCGTCTGCTCCTGCATCGAGCGGCAATTTGGTTAGCGTCTGCTCCATATTGGACGGCTATTAATAAAGTCTTTCTCCGAATCGGTAGACTGGAAAGAAGATTCGACAGCCGGTAGAAACAACATTCTGGCACCTGAGTACCCAGACTGAAACCCTGGCGAAATGGCTGCTGGGCTAATGTTAGGGCTGCCTCCGTCCTATTAAAACATAGCTAGTCTTCAAGTACGTTCAAAACATGACATTGTTTATTCCAATGTTACCGGTGCAGTTGAGAGAACTCCTGCTTTGTGTCCGCCCTGGCTCTGAACACAAGTACTCATAAGGTCTTGTGTCAACCCTTGCATGGACCTCACTGCAAGCAAAGGGACCCATGAGGGCAACAAAGGATAACTGTATATATTTTCATGTGGAGATAGCGGCTTGAAGTTTGGACCCATATAACATGAACAACGAAAATACAAATACAAAACAAACAACAGCAGAGAGCACGAACGCCGTGTTCAGTCGAAGTTGAAAAACCACAAGGTCACCCGCATTACAGGAACGGTCTCCAACCCGAAATGGCATGCAACCGACATTGTCTAACCCACAGCCAGCATTTGAAGCGGAGAGTGTTCCAACACCCGCTGCTTTAGCAGCCACTCCAGTAGCCCAAGCACAAACAAAAAGCAGGTTGATGACTCCAACACAGATCTTGATCGCAAAGATGCGGGCGGATGAAGAAGCAGCTGTGGCTGAGTGCAGACGAGTTCTGCGAAAAATCAAGGCAGCGATGATGAAACAGCGTAATATAAGCATGGATGTCAAGGATGGCGTATCTGAAATTGGTGAACTTCTTACTGTTCTCGAGACCTGTAGGTCAGGCTGGCACAAAGCTGAGACAGCGAGGGAATCAGCCAGAAGAATTACCCTTGTAGACATAGAGATGGAGACGCCTACAACAAGCAAGACAGCTGGTGATATGCTCCCTACAAGCAAGCGTGCAGCTACTAGCCCTGCTGAGGTGGCAATGCTCCACAAAAAGGGGCGCGATGACGGACTTGAGAGTTGGCAAGCAGTTGCTAGCAAAAAGACCAAGAAGTCACAAAAGCAGCAGACCAAAGCACAGTATCTCAAGGAACCAAAGGTTCAGTTGAGCGCGGTAAATAAGGGAGCGGGCCAGCATACGAGGAACCGCACATCCAAGCGGAAAACAGATGCTGTAATAATTAAGCCAGCAGAAGGATACAGCTATGCAGAGGTCCTATAAAACCTGCGAGCTAACGCAAAGTTTGCTGACGACATCAAATTAAAAGGTGTTCGCAAAACCAAAACTGGCGCCCTCCTCCTTGAGTTGGAAAAAGGCGAGAAGCTAGAAATGCAATTTTGTGAGCAGATCAAGGCAACTCTCAAAGAAACTGCTGTTGTTGCCAGCGCTAGGCCTATGGCCACAATAGTCATAAGGGACCTTGATGCATTGACAGAACAAGAAGATGTTCTTAATGCTGTCAAAAAATTGTTGCCCGATGGATCGAGCGATATCAAGGTGACTGTATCTGCCCCAAACAACCGGGAACAGACGCAGGTCTTTGTCACGCTTTCAGAAGACAATGCTGAAAAGCTCCTTGTTGTGGGAAAAAGAAAGATTGGCTGGCTAAAAGTCAAAATGAAAAGACTGGACATCATAAAGAAGTGTTTCAGATGTCTGGGTATTGGTCACATGCAGTATGACTGCAAGGGACCCAACCGGAAAGGCCAAGGCTTGTGCTTCCGGTGCGGCGAAGCCGGCCACAAAATAGCACAATGCCAAACGACTCCCAAATGCTGGGCATGCATCGATGCAAAGCTGTCTCCCGTGGATCATTTACCGGGTTCCAGCAGATGCAGAGCGCGTAAGCAGCAGAACGCGTTGAAAAAGAAATGAGAGTCCTCCAGGCAAATATGCACCGGAGCAGAACTGCAGACATTCTCCTGAACCAGCTACTGCTTGAGAGGGGAATAGACGCAGTGAGCATCAGTGAGCAGTACGCGAAGGCCAGAAACGGTAACTGGCTACAGGATGATACTGGGACTGCAGCTATCTGGATCTTATCAAACAGAAACTGTCCAAAAATCAGCAGTGGAACAGGAAATGGTTTCGTGTGGGTTAAGTGCAGCAAATACTCGCTTATGAGCTGCTACTTAACACCAAGCGACACCATTGCGGTATTCGAGACCAAACTCGACAGCATCGAAGACAGCGCACGTGAAATCGGAGAGCCTCTGGTCTTGGCAGGTGACTTTAACGCCAGGGCAGTAGAATGGGGATCGAGTAGCACAGACTCACGAGGTCGTCGGATTCTTGACATGGCGTCTAGACTCGGCCCTGTAGTTGCAAACTCAGGCACTAGTTCAACATTCCGAAGACCAGGATGCATGGCTACTACACCGGACATTACCCTTGTCTCTGAGGGGCTGGCTAGAGCACTCAGGAACTGGAAAGTTCTCGAAGACTATACTGGTAGTGACCACCAGTATATTGAGTACGACATCGAAATGACAGGTCGCCTAGAGTGAACCGACGTCCAGAGAGGAACGCGCAAGTGGAAGAGCGATCGCCTGAACATTCCAGCGCTGCTGTCCGCACTCGACAGCAACACTGTTCTACAGGCCCCAGCTAATGACCCACAAACGATCGTGCAGCAGACCATGGAGAGCATTACCCGGGCCTGTGATGTTGCTATGCCCAGGATCCAACCAGCAGCCCGAAGAAAGGCAGCATACTGGTGGAATGAAGAAATCACGGAGTTGAGACGCGCTTGTCTTCGATGCAGGCGAAAACTTACCAGGGTCCGAAGACGGAGACCAGCGGAAGCAGAAGCAAACGCTTACAAAATGGCAAGACGTTTTTTGAATGCAGCTATAAGCAAAAGCAAAGCAACAAAGTGGGAGGAGCTCAGAAGCGACATTAACAGCAACCCTTGGGGCATGGGCTATAAGGTAGTCATGAAGAAGCTGGGTGCAAACCTATCCCCTCCGCTCCTTGACAGCAGAAAGATGGCGGAGATAGTTGATACACTGTTCCTGACACACCAAACGCTGGAACTACTACCGGTGGAGCTGTTAGATGATCTGCCGCCCTTGTTTACGGTGCAAGAGCTTACACTCGCTGCGGGCGCACTTAAGAATAACAAAGCCCCGGGACCAGACGGCATTCCTACCGAGGTGCTGAAAGCGATTGCAGCCGAACGTCCACAAGTGCTACTAGACATGTACAATACCTGCCTGGAAGAAGGAAACTTCCCTGCGGTCTGGAAGCAACAGAGGCTAACATTAATCAGCAAAGGCAAGGGCAACCTAGAGTGCGCTGAAGCATACCGACCACTGTGCATGCTGGATACGGCTGGCAAGCTGCTAGCAAGGCTGATTAAGCCAAGACTCGCTGCTGCGGTGGAGAACGCTGGTGGACTGTCACCGAGGCAGCATGGATTCAGAAGCGGTCACTCCACATTAGGTGCGATCCAGGACGTGATCGACACCGTCACGACTGCGCAGATGGGTAACCATTATTCGCGCAAAAGAGTGCTGCTGGCGACACTGGATGTTCGCAACGCGTTCAACAGCATTAAATGGGCTGACATCATCAACACGCTCGAGACCAGGTACCGAGTTCCACGGTACCTAATGAAAATGACTAGCAGCTATTTAAGCGACCGTGTTCTTCAATATGACACAAGCGATGGCAGGAGACAGCACACGATCACGTCTGGCGCTGCACAGGGCTCAATCCTCGGTCCTGATCTGTGGAATGACACCTACGACAGCATCTTAGAGATGAATATGCCAGAAGACACTCACCTAGTGGCATTTGCTGACGACGCTGCTGCTGTAATCGTTGCGCGCGACACCACTGAAGCTCAACGTAAGCTAAATGTTGTAATGATTCAGGTCCAAGCATGGCTCCGTGATCACGGCCTTAAGATGGCTGCAGAAAAAACGGAGCTACTTCTCCTCACGAAAAGCCATATACAGCTGGAAACTCCACTGCAGGTTTGCGGCCACGGAAAAAGCACGCAGAGAACGGCAAAGTACTTGGGACTACAGCTTGACTGCAGACTCAACTACTGGGCGCAGATCCAACACGCAGCCAAGAAAGCCAGTAAAGCCACAGCATCCCTTGGCAGACTCATGGCAAACATCGGAGGCCCCACGCAGAGCAAGCGAAGACTGCTCTTGACAATCACTAACACCATCCTACTATATGGGTGTGAGGTGTGGGCTGAAGCCCTGGAACTAAATTGCCGACGCAAGGTATTCGCTTCAGTGCAACGTACTGCAGCGCTTAGGATTGCTTCTGCTTACCGGACAGTACCTGAAACGGCAGTGTTGGTAATTAGCAGCTGCATACCCATTGACTTACTAGCCTTTGAACGCAGAAAACGATGGGTAGCAAAGAAGGATGGAATAGGTTTGACCTCTAGAGAAGCTAGACAGCACACAATCCAACAGTGGCAAGAGCGGTGGAGTGCAGAACCAACCGGCAAATGGACTTTGAGGCTCATACCTGACGTAAAGGGCTGGATGGACAGAGGTCATGGCGAGGTAAATTATTACCTAACACAGCTGTTAGCCGGACATGGATACTTCCGGAAATACCTCTTCCGCATGGGGAAAACAGATAGTGCTGGTTGTATCTATGGTGATGCGGCTGTTGACGACGCAGAGCATACGTTCTTCCACTGCCGGAAGTGGGACGAGTATAGATGCGTGCTAGAAAGCAAAATTGGACCCATCGAGCCCGAAAACATTGTAGGGAACATGCTGCTGCGAAAGGAATCCTGGGACGCAGTAACAAACTTTGCGGTAAATGTTCTTCTTCTAAAGAAGCGCGATCTGGATGCCGATATACAGGATGAGCGCCGCATGACCCAAATTGAGGCAGAATGATGTGTTGATATGCCTAGGCGATGGAAGGAACTGGACGGGGATCATTGAGGCGAATTTTAAGCGTTAATGGATGGCGCAGCGCGCAAAAGAGCCACCACTTCGAAGTAATGCAAACGCGATCCCGAAGTGGAAAAAGGCCTGGAGAGTTGGGGTTTTAGTGGGTGCAAGCCCCACATACCTCTCTGCGACGGCAGATTGAGAGATGCGCAAAGGCATTTCCCCTCCTCAATTGGAAAAAAAAAAAAAAAATTATTATTATTATTATTATTATTATTATTATTATTATGAAGAAGCTGGGTGCAAACCTATCCCCTCCGCTCCTTGACAGCAGAAAAATGGCAGAGATAGTTGATACAATGTTCCCGACACACCAACCGCTGGAACTACTACCGGTGGAGCTGTTAGATGATCTGCCGCCCTTGTTTACGGTCTGGAAGCAACAGAGGCTAAAATTAATCAGCAAAGGCAAGGGCAACCTAGAGTGCACTGAAGCATACCGACCACTGTGCATGCTGGATACGGCTGGCAAGCTGCTAGAAAGGCAGATTAAGCCAAGACTCGCTGCTGCGGTGGAGAACGCTGGTGGACTGTCACCGAGGCAGCATGGATTCAGAAGCGGTCACTCCACATTAGGTGCGATCCAGGACGTGATCGACACCGTCACGACTGCGCAGATGGGTAACCATTATTCGCGCAAAATAGTGCTGCTGGCGACACTGGATGTTCGCAACGCGTTCAACAGCATTAAATGGGCTGACATCATCAACACGCTTGAGACCAGGTACCGAGTTCCACCGTACCTAATGAAAATAACTAGGAGCTATTTAAGCGACCGTGTTCTTCAATCACGATCACGTCTGGCGCTGCACAGGGCTCAATCCTCGGTCCTGATCTGTGGAATGACACCTACGACAGCATCTTAGAGATGAATATGCCAGAAGACACTCACCTAGTGGCATGTCTCTAATACATTCGAGATTTATTTTGTGATTGTTCTCATCGTTGTTTTGACATATGTAAGTGTTATGAATTTTTGGGCATTGTTCCCTAGTGTATCTTATTTCTAATTTTTGATTATACAATATGTGATTTGGTACTTCTATAAATTGTGTTTTATTTATTGGGAGAGGGATAATGTGGGCTAGTGTATATTTATCTTGATTGAATACAGGGATTTGGATGTTGAATATTATTAGGTTGTCATGGCTGTTAGCTTCTAAATTTATTAGTCTATAAACGTGTTCTTCGGTTTTGACACTAAGTTTTTGTGTGTTTAATATTTTTTTTATGATCTCTATTTCTTCATGTGTTAATATGAATTTCGGAATTATTTTAAGCTTGGCTAACAGTAGACTCTCTGCGATATTGTTTACATGGTTATTTAAAATATCGATATTGTATGTTATTCTGTTAATATATTGTAAAACGTGAATTTCGTTATGTTCTTGGCTTAATTTACTAAAAATGTCTTGCTTATAGTTATTAAAGAAATTATTTATTACATCTTGCTCTTTGTTAATATGGTCTGTTATATTCTTAAATCTATTCGTGATTTCGTTATTCATTATGATTTGTTTGTTCATATTGTCAGTAAGTTTTCTTGGTTTTTTCTAATGTTGTTGAATTTATTTTTGATTTTTTGTGCATCTAGTGCATCCATATTGCTTGTAATGGTTTTTATTAGACTTCCTAGTCCGTTCACTATTCCACGTCTTTGTCTATTTTTTGGTGTAAGTGCATTAATACGTTCATAAACTTGTTGTATCTTTACTTTAAGTACGTTAATAGTTTCTTTTGAAAATTTTATGTCTTTTATCATGTGTATATTTTCTTCTATTTTTTGTAGGTTTTTGATATAGTCGTTAAGATCGATTATGTGTGCTAAAGTTTTGAAGGACTGAATGATTTTTGCTTCTCCTAGATCGATTTTAGCGAATGGGATATTTTTTGTGGGATAGTGGACATCTATTTTCTGAGCGGATGAGTAGCCAAGGCTGTAAAATTGTGGGAATTATGGCGATTATTATCTGCAAAAGTTTTTTTTTTTTTTTTTTTTTTACTTTGTTCTCATTTGTTTTCTTATTTTAGACTTATGAATTTTTGTCTCTTTTTTGTCAGAATAGTCGGGCCATTGTCTTCCAGGATTTGGTGTTGTGAGAACCTGGTTGTTAGTTTGTTTCGTCTATTTTCCTTTCTAAATATTATGTCGTTTATCTGTACGGGCTGTGGTTCTACCCTGTCTTGATTTAATTTATTCGTTCTGTCGTTAATTGTTTTCTGTGTCTTTTCTTGTATGTCTTTATAAAGTTTTTCTCTGAATTCATTTAGTTCCCTTAAATAGTCGTGTTCGTTATTAAAAATAATGTATTTTAGAAATGTATGAGTACGTCCCGTGAAAAGTTCGTGTGGAGTCAGCTTAGTTGCTGAATGAATCATATTGTTATATGTAATGAAAGTTTCCGTTAGTATATCGTCGTGATCAATAGTTGTTTTTTCTTGTTTCTTTTTCTCGGAGATAATACGGTATATTTCGGTGAGGGTGGAGTGTAGTCTCTCTACTGGGGCATTACTTGAAGACTGTTGGAATGATGTGACATGTGGATTTATTTGATATTGCTCACAAAAATCTTTGAAATGTTTTCCCGAGAATTCGGCGCCTTGATCAAATATTAGCTTTTTGGGAATGCCGAAACTTATGAAACCTCTAACTGATTTGACAATGTTTAAACAATCTCTAGTTGGAATTGTGTATCCGAAAGCGAATTTAGAAAACTTGTCGATTATAGTCAGTATTGTCTTGCCATTGATTGTATAAATATCGGTGTGTTCGATTGAAAGGGGGATGGGCGGGGATTCGGTTATTTGGTATTTAGTCTTTTGCGGTTGTCTGTCATATTTTAAGGTTTGACAAATGTCACAGTTATTTATAAATTGGTTTATTTTGTTTTTTAGGTAGGGGAAGTATATTTCTCTTTTAAGGTTACTGTATGTTTCTTCGATTCCTCTATGGTTTGTTCGAAGATGGTAATTTTTTATCTCTAATTCCTGGTTGTTTGGATCGGTTATGTCTCTAAGTAAGGTTTTGCTTCTAAGTATTTTGTAGAGTCCGGTCTTGGCAAAGTATTTCTTATATGTTTCGTTTAGTGTAGAGAATATTTCGTCGGTAGTGAATACTGCGTAAGTTTTATTTATTTTAATATTGTCTTTGAGTATGGTTGCTAGACTCTTTTCTGAAAAACTCTGTTCAGTTATAGTTCTTCTTATTTTATTTTTAAAAAGAATTTCTACTCGGTTAGTAGTTTGGGGGCCTAGTTTCAAAATGGTTAGACAATTAAATTCGTTCAATGGTGCCTTCGTTGTTTTGATTTCGTCTTCTACATTAGTTGTATCTATGTTGTGTATATTAACTTCGATGCGGCTCAGTGCGTCTGCTACTACGTTTTGAGACCCTTTTGTATATTCTACTTCGTAGTCGTATTCTAATAGCTGTAATTTCCAGCGTACTAGTTTGGAGTTCGGTTCTTTGAAATTCATAAGCCAAGTAAGTGGTCTATGGTCGGTTTTAATTTTGAACTTTTGACCAAACAAATATGGTCTGAAGTATTTCGTTGCCCAAATTATGGCTAACATTTCTTTCTCTACTGTGGAGTAGTTAAGTTCTGTGTCTGTTAGTGTTCTGCTAGCGAAAGATACTGGGTGTTCTGTGCCAGCTTGACTTTGAGCTAATACCGCTCCAATAGCTACGTTGCTGGCGTCGGTGGTTAGTATAAAGGGTTTATTAAAGTCGGGATAGCATAAGATTTTGTTAAAGGCCTTGGTAAATTCGTCGTCGGTTTGTATCGGTGCTTTGCCTTTTAACTGTTGTGTTAATGGTTTGGTAATTTTTGCGAAATCTCTAATAAACTTTCTATAATACCCTAGTAAACCAAGGAATGATTTAATTTCTTTTCGGGATTTAGGGATCGGAAAAGATTTGACTGCAGAATTTTATTGGGGTGAGGTTTAACTCCTTGGCTTGTAACTATATGACCGAGGTATTCTATCTCCTTTCTAAAGAAATTAGATTTTTCAGGTTGTAGTTTTAAGTTTGCTTCTGATAATTTTGTTAGAACACTTCCTATGTCTGTCATGTGTTCTTGTAGTGATGAAGAGAAAATTATTATGTCATCTAAGTAAATCAAACAACATTTGCCATTTAGGTCTGCTAATACATTATCCATTACTCTCTGGAAAGTGGCTGGAGCGTTTGTGCGGCCAAATGGCATTCTTGCGAACTCATAATGACCTCCTTCTGCCGTGAAGGCAGTCTTAGGTGAATCTGATGCGTGCATTTCTATTTGATGGTATCCACTAGCTAAATCTAGGACTGTAAAATATTTGGCTCTTCCGATTTTGTCTAAGACCTCGTTTATATTTGGCATAGGATATTTATCTTTTATCGTTTTCTCGTTTAATTTTCTATAGTCTACTACTAATCTCTATTTTTTTTTGATTTCGTTAGATTTTTTGGGGACTAAGAAAATGGGTGCGCTCCAGGGGCTATGACTATGTTTGATGACATTTTGCTCTAGCAGTTTGGCTAGTTGTCTTTGTAATTCGTTACTTTCTGTTTGGCTATACCTAAAGGGTTTCGTAGCAATAGGAATATCGTCGGTTGTTCTAATTTTATGTTTTACCATGTTCGTGAAGGTTAATTTCTCTGTTTCTTGATAAAATATATTAGAAAACTTAGAACAGAGTTTTTTTAATGCTGTTAATTCTTCAGAGTTCAAGTGTTCGGTCTGGAGTTTTTGTATGTTATAAGTTTTTTTTTGGGTTGTGCTGTAGATGTCTGTCCGTTATGGGTTCAAATTCGATGTAATCGTCTTTTATATATTTGTTCACCTTTAACTGTGTATCCAAAACAAGATTTTGTTTGTGTTCTGAATAATTTATTACTTCCATCACACTAACGTTATTTTTAGCTTCGTAAAATCCCCCGGCAATCATCAATTCGTCATTGATTTGAATGGTTTCACACATGAAAGTGCCGTTTTCAATGTCTACGGGCAATTGAATTAAATTTTTTGATAGTTCTTCAATTATTGTACCGAATTGATTAGCGTAAGAAGCGGCTGTCTTGGATCTAGTTTTAGAAAAAATTTTATCTGTAAACTTAGACATGAATACTTTGTTTAATAGGTCGGACCAGGGTCTATATGTTTGTTATTAATCTTTGATCGTACGATTTCGTATACTTAATAGTAGTGTTTTAGATTTAATATATATATGTCTTATGGTTATTGTTACTTATTGTGTAGGTGTAAGACTTCATTCGTGATCGATGAAACAGATTTCTGAAATTGATTGTGTTTATTAATAATTTGTTTAAGAATGCGCGAATGAAAAGAATTTGTATTTTAATACTTGCGTACTATAGTGTTATTGTTTGTTGTATATTATTATTTTTAGATAAAATTTAATAACGGAAATCCCGTGAAAAATGGTTCTGCGCACTGCAGTCACAAGTTATCGGGTGTTTCTAAAAAATGATTAGACTTTAGTATGTGAGATTTGTAGATATTGTTTGTATATATGTATTTCTGCCTGTTACTATTTGTTCTTCTTTTATTTTATTTTTTTTTTTTTTTACTTGTATATTTTTTGTTTGCATGTGCATGCCTGCTTTACTTGTTTGTATTTATTCGATGTCGAACATTTACGTTCGCCCTGAACAATAAACGTCGGCCATCGAACTTAAACGTTTGTTAGTGTTTGGTATGAGCTTGGCTACAAGTTCGTGTTCGCACTGAACATCGAACGAATTGCTTTGCTTTGTGTATGAGTTAGCATGTGCATGCCTGTTTTATTTTGTATGAGATTCAATGTCGATCGTTTACGTTCGCCCTGAACAATAAACGTCGGCCATCGAACTTATACGTTTGTAAGTGTTTGGTGTGAGCTTGGCTACAAGTTCGTGTTCGCACTGAACATCGAACGACTTGCTTTGCTTTGTGTATGTGTTAGCATGTCCATGCCTGCTTTATTATTTTTTTTTTTTATTTTTTATTCACCATGTTTCATCTTTCACTTATGCGTCACTTTTATTAATTATTATAGCTTACTAGATAAGAATTAATATTGTGGTCTTCATCCTGGTCCTGTAGGTTCCTGTTGCGGCTGCGCCAGTTACCTTCCTAGACGGCGGCTTCGTTGTTTTTTTTAATGGTTCCAAGCACAAAGACTGTCTTTCGTGAGTGTCAAAATAAGACTGAAGCTTTATTTTCCGTCGCAGCGGAATATATATCTCTTAATATGATTCTTTACAGTATTATATTATGTGTGTGTGTGTGTGTGTGTGTGTGTGTGCCCTATATTTATATCCTCTATGCAACTCAGCAGTTGCAACAGTGTCTGGCCGGCGTGGGTGATCGGCCGGCTTCGGCCCATTCAGCGTTTGTTGGGTTTGAAATACTATCCACTCAGCAGCTCTCGTGTATGGTTTTAAGGCGGAACGCAGAGGCTTAGCTGATGGATAGTTTTGAGGGGCAGCGTTAGGGGAGGTAACTCGCGCGACACCACTGAAGCTCAACGCAAGCTAAATGTTGTAATGATTCAGGTCCAAGCATGGCTCCGTGATCACGGCCTTAAGATGGCTGCAGAAAAAACGGAGCTACTTCTCCTCACGAAAAGCCATATACAGCTGGAAACTCCACTGCAGGTTTGCGGCCACGGAAAAAGCACGCAGAGAACGGCAAAGTACTTGGGACTACAGCTTGACTGCAGACTCAACTACTGGGCGCAGATCCAACACGCAGCCAAGAAAGCCAGTAAAGCCACAGCATCCCTTGGCAGACTCATGGCAAACATCGGAGGCCCCACGCAGAGCAAGCGAAGACTGCTCTTGACAATCACTAACACCATCCTACTATATGGGTGTGAGGTGTGGGCTGAAGCCCTGGAACTAAATTGCCGACGCAAGGTATTCGCTTCAGTGCAACGTACTGCAGCGCTTAGGATTGCTTCTGCTTACCGGACAGTACCTGAAACGGCAGTGTTGGTAATTAGCAGCTGCATACCCATTGACTTACAAGTCTTTGAACGCAGAAAACGATGGGTAGCAAAGAAGGATGGAATAGGTTTGACCTCTAGAGAAGCTAGACAGCACACAATCCAACAGTGGCAAGAGCGGTGGAGTGCAGAACCAACCGGCAAATGGACTTTGAGGCTCATACCTGACGTAAAGGGCTGGATGGACAGAGGTCATGGCGAGGTAAATTATTACCTAACACAGCTGTTAGCCGGACATGGATACTTCCGGAAATACCTCTTCCGCATGGGGAAAACAGATAGTGTTGGTTGTATCTATGGTGATGCGGCTGTTGACGACGCAGAGCATACGTTCTTCCACTGCCGGAAGTGGGACGAGTATAGATGCGTGCTAGAAAGCAAAATTGGACCCATCGAGCCCGAAAACATTGTGGGGAAAATGCTGCTGCGAAAGGAATCCTGGGACGCAGTAACAAACTTTGCGGTAAATGTTCTTCTTCTAAAGAAGCGCGATCTGGATGCCGTTATACAAGATGAGCGCCGCATGACCCAAATTGAGGCAGAATGATGTGTTGATATGCCTAAGCGATGGAAGGATCTGGACGCGGATCATTGAGGCGAAATTTAAGCGTTAATGGATGGCGCAGCGCGCGAAAGAGGCGCCACTTCGAAGTAATGCAAACGCGATCCCGAAGTGGAAAGAGGCCCGGAGAGGAGGTGTTTTAGTGGGTGCAAGCCCCACATACCTCTCTGCGACGACAGATTGAGAGATGCGCACAGGCATTTCACCTCCTCGATTGGAAAAAAAAAAAAAAAAAAAAAATTATTATTATTATTATTATTATTATTATTATTATTACTATTATTATTATTATTATTATTATTATTATACCCATTGACTTACTAGCCTTTGAACGCAGAAAACGATGGGTAGCAAAGAAGGATGGAATAGGTTTGACCTCTACAGAAGCTAGACAGCACACAATCCAACAGTGGCAAGAGCGGTGGAGTGCAGAACCAACCGGCAAATGGACTTTGAGGCTCATACCCGACGTAAAGAGCTGGATGGACAGAGGTCATGGCGAGGTAAATTATTACCTAACACAGCTGTTAGCCGGACATGGTTACTTCCGGAAATACCTCTTCCGCATGGGGAAAACAGATAGTGTTGGTTGTATCTATGGTGATGCGTCTGTTGACGACGCAGAGCATACGTTCTTCCACTGCCGGAAGTGGGACGAGTATAGATGCGTGCTAGAAAGCAAAATTGGACCCATCGAGCCCGAAAACATTGTGGGGAAAATGCTGCTGCGAAAGGAATCCTGGGACGCAGTAACAAACTTTGCGGTAAATGTTCTTCTTCTAAAGAAGCGCGATCTGGATGCCGTTATACAAGATGAGCGCCGCATGACCCAAATTGAGGCAGAATGATGTGTTGATATGCCTAAGCGATGGAAGGATCTGGACGCGGATCATTGAGGCGAATTTTAAGCGTTAATGGATGGCGAAGTAATGCAAACGCGATCCCGAAGTGGAAAAAGGCCTGGAGAGTTGGGGTTTTAGTGGGTGCAAGCCCCACATACCTCTCTGTGACGGCAGATTGAGAGATGCGCACAGGCATTTCCCCTCCTCGATTGGAAAAAAAAAAAAAATTATTATTATTATTATTATTATTAATATTATTATTATTATTATTATTATTATTATTATTATTATTATTATTATTATTATTATTATTATTATTATTATTATTATTATTATTATTATTATTATTATTATTATTATTATTATTATTATTATTATTATTATTATTATTATTATTATTATTATTATTAATATTATTATTATTATTATTATTATGGAGTTGGGAGCTCTGTCGGTATGGCAAAGCGTCTGATTGGTTTTAACTTGATTAAGCCCAGCGTGATCCATATCAGGCAGTCTCCAAGCATCTCACCGCCTCCTCGTGGCGACTCCGGAAACAGCTTCTTTTGTTAACTGACAAAAAAGCTGGCTATAGTGAGAAGGCGCTTTGAAGCACAGCCTTATCTGAAGAGAAGGCTTACTGAGAAGGAAACCCAGAAAGCGTCTGCTCCCGCATCGGGCGGCAATTTGGTTAGCGTCTGCTCCATATTGGACGGCTATTTACAAAGTCTTTCTCCGAATCGGTAGACTGGAAAGAAGATTCGACAGCCGGTAGAAACAACATTCTGGCACCTGAGTACCCAGACTGAAACCCTGGCGAAATGGCTGCTGGGCTAATGTTAGGGCTGCCTCCGTCCTATTAAAACATAGCTAGTCTTCAAGTACGTTCAAAACATGACATTGTTTATTCCAATTGAAAAATCTAAGCGTTTTTAGATTTAAAAATATTACAAAAAATTATGAGACGCGGTTTTTTCTGGGATATGCGAATTTAATATCAATACGTGTCGTGGCTTCAAGATTATTACGACAATTAATACTAGCTTAGTCTAAAACGGAGTGCGTGGGCCACAGGCGACCGCACGCAACACCAATTCGCCGTCAGCAGATTGCCGATTGGCTTGCGAGGTGATTACAACTAAGAGTACATGCTACAGACTTCAATTTCTCTTAACTAACTTACAACTAACAATGTAATGTAATAAGTGGCAGATTCGATTTACTTCTGCTTCAACATTCCGGCCCCGTTGATGAGCTCCGGTATTCAATTTTTTTTTCTTTCAACAATTTGGGAGCGGTGCCAGCTTATGAATTGGCCGTTTAATAACGCCGGCCGGCGTTCTTACTTCGGCCACCCGTACCTTGCCGTCCTCCCCTGCTATGGCCCGTGTAACGCACCCGATGATCCATCGTTGAGGGGGGGTGTTGTCGTCGTGGACGAGCACGACCGCCCCTTCTGCCAGATTGGCCTCGCCCCTGCTCCATTGGGCCCGTTGCTGCAGGCTGAGCAGGTAGTCCCTGGACCACTTGCGCCAGAAGTGCAGTTTGAGCACCAACAACTGTCGCCACCGCTTCAAAAATGCGTGTGCGTGCTTGTTGTTGGGCTCGTCTGGCGTGGATCCTTGCGGCAGCCCCAGCAACGGCTGGCCGATGAGGAAGTGCCCTGGCGTCAGCGTTTCCCCATCGTTGGGATCGCTGACGTCTGCCATGAGTGGCCTAGAGTTTAGCAACGCTTCCACATCCACCAGATGCGTGCTCAACTCGTCGGGCGTCAGCTTGGCGTCGCCTGCCCCACGCACCAGCCTGTGCTTGGCAGCCTTGACGGCTGCTTCCACAGTCCGCCGAAGTGCGGTGCCCTCGGAGGGATAAATCTCCAATCCACAGCCCTCTCCGCTGTGTACTCCTGCAGCTTCCCTTGCGTTCAGCGAAAGGCTGCCTGCAACTCCTGGAGCACGTTGCTCGCTCCCACGAAATTCGTCGCGTTGTCGCTGTAGATGGTCTCCGGCAGCCCTCTCCTCCCAATGAACTAATTCCAAATGGACCGCCTTTGAGGCGAAACAAACAAAAACGGCAACGTACATCTTTACGGGTGGTCTACCTCTAATTTTGTGGCTAACATGAAAAGGCCCACAGAAGTCTACGCCGGACACTCTGAATGGCCGACCTTCACGAAGACGGTCTGCTGGCAGATTTCCCATTATCTGCCCCAACAATTTTGGCCTATAGCTAAAAAAGTGTACGCAATTTCTAACAATTGCAGCACATAAGCTTCGGGCATTGACCAACCAAACTTGCTGTCTTAACAACCCAACAAGAACCTTAGCACCAGCATGGTAGTGCCTAAGATGCAAATGCCTAATAAAGTGGCTTACGAATTCCGAACACTTTGGTAGCAACAAAGGGAACTTAGCATCATATGACATAGGGCCGTGTAGCAAACGCCCTCCTACTCGAATTAACTCAAATTTAATGCCATTTTCCTCAACATCGTGGATAAATGGATTTAATGATTGCAGCATTGGGGATAAAACTGCTGATTTTTTTAACAATTTTAATTCACCGCTGAATGTTGTGATTTGTATGACTGCGATCAGCTTTAAGAATGCAATTTTTCTTTCTGACGCAGATACAATAAGTGAATCTCCTCTAAGCTGCTTAAAACAAAACCGAAGTACGTAAGACATTATACGGACTAGCTTAGAATACCTCGATTGACGGCGTATTAGTTGCAAAATGCAATTAGACTCAGCGTCGAGTATCCCCAATGCACACACAACTGCACTTTTTTTATCCTCAGAAGCTCTAACTTCTGAAGCTATCTCGAACTGGTGCAGTTGAGGCCACCGAACTTCCTCTTCCAATAAAAAACTCGAAATTTTGTGCAA